>QLSR01000125.1:1012910-1038691 GCA_031780015.1 Citrullus colocynthis | reverse complement strand
TAAAAAAAAAAAAAAAAAAAAAAAAAAACTATAAGCAAATTTTATAGAGGAAAGTTAGAGATAGAAGAGACAAAATTTTACTAAAAGTATATATATAGACATATAGGATCAATTTCCATTTTAAAGTTATTTTTTATAATGGGTGATCATATAAACTACCTTTCTGTACACTTAGAAATAATTTTGTTAACTATATGATCATATAAACTAAGTTTATATCATATTTATTTATTATATATATAATTAAATTTCTTTAAACTTTAAATTAAAATTTCAACATTCTATGGATAACACGTATTTCTTACTAGTAAAATAAATATTATACATAAATATTGACAATATCAACTTAATTTTCTCTTTGACAATGAACCACCTTTCCGTAATGTCTCTATTTTGGACCTTTTATTGAAATATTGTATTTAGTAAAAATAATTAGAAAAAATATTGTAGTTTGGAAACTATTTAGGAAAATATGGTAATTGGGAGGAGAGAGAAGATTGAAAAGTGGAAAAGGCAAAGGGCGAGACCTCAACCTTCGACAAAGGCAAAGGTCGAGACCTCAAACCTCGACCAACGCAAGTCTTCGACCAACGCAAGGCCTACTTCGACCAATGCAAGGAGGCCTGAGAGAGAAGATTGAAAAGTGGAAAAGGCAAAGGTCGAGACCTCAACTCTCACCAACGCGAGCCCTCGACCAGCAAGGCCTACTTCGACCAACGCAAGACTTACTTCGACCGACGCAAGGAGGCCTCAACTTTCGACCAACGCAAAGAGGCCTCAATCTTCGACCAACGCAAGGCCTACTACCAATGCAAGGCCTACTACTAACACAAGGCCTACTACCAACGCAAGGAGATTCCGCCGCACATCCCGTCGTCGCAGAGAATCCGCCGCAGGTTTCGTTGTGTCGTCGCAGAGATTCCCTGTTGCGGAGCCCTTGACTTATGGTCGAGGGTTCAACCCTCGACCAAATATCTTTAAATACAGCTCCTGCCTCTCTTCCTCCCACTATTTCTTCTTCCAATCCGACCTCTTCTTCCTCTCATTTTCCCACTATCTATTGAAATACTCTTTTTTTCCAAATTTACGAGGTTTGTAAGTTTGATTTATGAAATATATTTTTTTTAAGATAATATAAATTTTTTTCCCTATTCTCATGCTATTTTTATTTTTACAGTATTTGTTGCTATTTGGAAAGCAAAGATCGATCGTTGTCACTTCGAGAAAGAAAAATAAGTAAACCATTACTGAATTTGTAAGTTATCATTTCATTTTTTGATATTTATATTATACTAGACATACCATTTAAATCTAAAAATGTCATTTTAATGTTCGTATTTATTTTGTTAATAGTGTTTGAATTGAATAATATTTATATACTGATGTTATGAGTTTTTATAAGTTAATGTTCTTGTTTATATTATATTAGATTTATCATATTAATATTATATTGGATCTACCATATTAATTTTTTTTTAAAAAAATAATATTTATTTTTAGAAGAAATAATATTGATCTTTATTAAAATAAATAATATTAGTTTCAGAATTTTTTTAAAAATAATATTACTTTTTAATGTTCGTTTTGTTTTTAAATTTAGTATTACAGTAAATTCTAATTTTTTAGTACAAATTATATTTTCGTTGCATTTTAGATATTACTAGATTTTTTTAATATTAGAGTTTTTAGTTAAATAATTAGTGATGTATATTGTTGTTTTCTTTTTTTTAGAAAATGGCTGACAAGTGTTTGGGATTTATGTTGTTTACAAACGATCATATGATTGATGGTGTTGATGGAGTTGAATATGATCAGCTAGCATGTGGGGGTTTTAGCATAAATGTGAATAGTGAACTTGTTTTTGAACAATTTGTTGAAATGATTGGGTTGTCACTTAGTGTAAATATGAGATCAAACCACTTAGAAATAATATACAGACATCCTAATCTAACACCATTAGGATCTGTAAAGTATATGTCATTCCCCATTCATAACGAATAAGTGATGAATCTAATGTTTTCAATTGCAATGCCGCTGCCGAACCTAGTGCATTTATACGTTAATGTGAATAGGGTAGGCTTGGATGTAGACTTGAATGCACAATCCTTGAGTCAGTTTGAAGACTCGAATCAATGTATTGATCCTGATCCTAAATTAGTTGCACTAGCCTATGATGATGAAAATATGGTGGCTGGTAATCAATATAGGGATTTTAGAACAGAAACAGATGATGAATTCAAGGAGTTGGATTTCGATGGTCGTGAACATGAAATGCCGTCATATACATTTGCTAATCTTGACATGGATATAATAGATAATGTTAGAGAACATGACCCAGTTGTAGCCTCGGTAGTCGTTGACAATACCCAATTATATAAGGGTATGATTTTTTAAAACAAAGAAATGTTACAACATTTGGTCAAGTGTTCTGCTATCAAGTGTCACGCACCATATGAGGTCGTGGAATCCACACCGAATATTTGGGCAATTCGGTGTAAGAAATGGGAGGATGGTTGCAAGTGGTGACTTCGTGCAGCGAAGAAAAAATCTCACAATTTGTTCGATATTACTAAGTATGTTGACCAGCATACATGTTTTTACTCAAAGCTTAGCCAAACTCATGTGCAATTAGATTCTTCAATGATTGCATTGGAGTTTTGTGAAGCTGTTAGGGAAAAACCGTCCATCAGTGTGGCACAAATACAATCCGACATCAAAACAAAATGGGGATACCATGTTCCTTACCACAGGGTGTGGGAGGGTAAACGAAAGACATTGGCTAGAGTGTTTGGTGATTGGGATGACTCATACAAACTGTTGCCCAGGTGGTTGTATATGGTCAAGCATACAAATCCCGGCACACGAGTGGAGTGGAGAATAAAGAGCACACCTACTGAAGGACATGCCATCCTTACTTCTATATTTTGGGCATTTGGTCCTTGTATAGAAGCACTTAATAGATGTCGACCGATTATTCAAATAGACGGTACTCACTTGTATAGAAAATATCGAGGAAAGTTGCTAATTGCTACATCAGTTGATTCGAATGGACATCTTCTTCCTCTTGCATTTGCTGTTGTAGATGAGGAGTCTGCTGACACATGGGGATGGTTGTTAAAACACCTCAGAGAAGTAACATTCTACAAGTGTGTAAATTATTTTGAGAAAAGAAGAGAAGAAATAAGAGCTGCCCTGGAGTGTAGAGATAAATACACCCGGTAATAATTTTCTTTTTAATAATCAACAATTTGTTCCAAATATTTTTATAATGCTGAGTGAGTAAATATTCAAGTACACACATGAAAAAATCTCATAATGGGCTGCAAGATCTAGTAAACATGAAGTCCAATCATATGATCAATATGAAGGTGTATTTCATGTGAAAACTGGACATCACAGCCTCAATTCTAAAGGAGGAAATATTCAAATACTGAAGCTAAGTGATTCCGAACGGTACTGTTCATGTAACAAGTTGCAAGCATTTAGCATTCCATGTTCACATTTTATGGCAGTTTGCTCACGATTTAACATGAACTATGAAGATTTCATTGAGGATTACTATAAAATGTCGACATACGCTGCATGCTACTCTCCTCAATTTCAACCTGTACCGCATGAAGACTACTAGATCACACCTCCTAATATGCCTGTTTTACATGCCGACCTGACGTTATTGAGAAAACCTGGTAGACCAAAGAGTTCACTATATCATAATGAGATGGACTGGACACAACCAAGTTCTCAAGTACGTTGCGGATTTTGTAATTAGTTAGGTCATAATCGAAGGAAGTGTCCTTCGTTACGAAGACAGGCACCAGACAATTAGAGATTTTTTGTCGTTAACATTTCTATCATGTAACCAATGTTTTAATAATAAAATTAATATTTTTATCATGTGCTCTCACTATATCACTCTCTCTCGCTTTTAAGTCCTAATTTATTTGTATGCTTTGCACGATAAATATATAATTTGTTTTCTGCTAGATCATGGCTTTAAACCTAGGACCGATTGATCCCGATATTTTATACAATCAATCTGTTCATCGATTAACAAATGTATGGCAAGATTGGACTACAGGTGAGATGTGCTGTAGACGGCGTGAGGCGGTTGTTTATCGTACCATCCCACTTCATCGTTGCATACTACCACTTCTGCGTGCATCAGGTTTTTATGGGGTTGCCAGACTAGGATTCATTCAGTTAGATTGGCACCTCATCACTGCACTTATTGAGAGATGGAGGCCAAAGACCCATACATTTCATGTGCCTACTAGAGAAGTCACTATCACGCTCCAGGACATAGAAATATTATTTGGGCTACCTGTCGATGGCGAGCCTGTTATCGGGATAATGCATGATGACTGGCTGCATATTTGTCAGATGCTACTCGGTGTGACCCCACCTGCAAATAAAATTAGGGGATCAAGGTTGAGTCTAACATGGCTGGGGACACAATTTCCAAGACTTGATGATGATGCAGACGAAGAATCTGTCACGAGATACGCAAGAGCATACATACTGCAGATGATGGGCGGAAGTCTGTTTTCTGATAAATCAAGTCACTTCGTGCACCTAATGTTCCTTCCACTTTTAGCCAATCTCCATGAGGTGGGACGGTATTCTTGGGGTGGAGCGTGTTTGGCATGGCTGTATAGACAGCTATGTAAGGCAACAAAACCTGATGTTCGTGAAATCGCTGGGCCTCTGATATTGCTACAAATATGCGTTTGGGAATGATTTCCAACAATGGCTCCACAACTCCGACATGTCAATGATCATCAATTAGCAAAACGAGCCTACGGTTCTCGGTATTTAATTTAATTTAGCTAATATTTTTTATGACTAATATAGTTAATTTTAAACCTAAAATATTAATTTAATAATATAGGTGGAGAGACCAATTTTATGTAACTAGGTCAGCTACAAATGTAGTGAGTCAATATAGATATATGCTTGATCTGCTTCAACCTGACCAGGAATACTAAACCCAAATGAACTTTTTATACATATTTTTTTATATACTTGTATTTAATATTTTTAATGTAATATGTTATGTTTCAGATTATTTGGGAGCCTTACAAAGCTGTTATGGACACTTTGCCCAATTTTTGTACGAGCGGTCAAGACATATGGCAGACGATGAGCCCACTCATATGTTTTCACATTGGTGAGTGGCATCTTCCTGACAGGGTAATCCGATAGTTTGGTTTCAAACAGGATGTTCCATCAGAGTGCAATACTGAACCCCTACTACATGATATTGAATTGATAACTGCAGATTGGTCTGAAAAAGTTGCACATTTGGTAGTGCGATGGCACTATCGTAGAAGGTTTATTGCCGTCGGCGTTTCACTTGGGCAATTCGATAGGGATGCAACTCAAGATTACATCCTTTGGTATAATAATATTACGAGACGCTACATTACTCGTCCGGGAGCGGCTTTGGGTCATTTGGTATATAATCAAATATTGTCTAATTATTTTTTATTTAAATTTTATTTAAAATATTATCTAATTGTTTTGTAATTGACAGAGATCGAGTGATAGTAGTCTTCGTGATGTTGCAAATGATCCAGATCAAGTATTTACTATATGTAATGATAACGAAAGTTACATGGAGGAATTACACTACATGTACGATATACCTATTGCACCTCCATCAATTCCTAGGCACAGGGGACGTGCTCGAGTAGAAGAAGATGAGTTTGATGTGGTTGACCATAATGTGGAAGAATTGCCTCCTATGATGCAGATGCAAATGCAGAGCCAGACTGGTTATGCTAATCCGATGATGATGCAACCAGCTTTTGGTTCAGGATATTATGATTCAAAAGTCGGGCCATCATCTTCAAACATGCATACACATGAACACGACGTCTATGAAGCGTCTGCAGAGGTACTAGAGCAACCAAATCCACCAGAGCAACCTACAGTGCAAAGTCGACGACGCCAACCAGCTCGAAATTGACGACGTCCGCCTTGTGGGACACATTTAATTTTTTTATTATTACTAATTTTAGTAGAAAAAAAACAATAAATTGTTGTTTTAATATTAACACTTTAATTTTATATTGGTTGGTTAGTGATAAAATATATGTTTGTTATTATAACGGTTTTTAAAAGAATGTTAGTTAAAATAATATTATTAAAATATAATTCTAAATAATTTATTAAACCTACAATATATAATTTGGAAATAAAAAAAAAGGAAAGAAAAAAAAAAGGAAAGAAGGTCGATGGTTCAACCCTCGACCAAGGAAATAAAAAAAAAAAAAAAAAAAAAAGGAAAGAAGCACACAAATATCAACTCCCAATAAAAACTACAATATTTCCCTAAATATTTCAAAAACTACAATATTTTCCTAAATAATTTATAAAACCACAATATATTTTTAATTTTTCCCTCTATTTTGCCCTCAAATCACATCACTTTGTAGCGTATATAATTTTTTTTTCTTTTTTTCTCTCTTCTAATATTATTGTACCTTATTGTCATTAAATCATTCAACAATTTCTATTTTCTATTTTGTTCTCTCATCCTTTTATATTTTTCTTTATTTTTTTCATTAGAGTAAAATGAAATTTAAAATCATACTCATCATTTAACAAATATACAAATCTTTTCACGACTAACTACATTTCTTAATCACTAAAATGAGCATAGCTTGATTGACATAGTTTTTGTATTATCAACCTCAAAGCTGTCAAAGGTTCGATTTTCTCACCCCACATATTGTAAGAAAAAGAAAAAAAACTTTTATTACTCTTTTTTTTTCTTTTTTTGGCATTCTTTCATCTTTGCAAATATGTGCTTAATGTCTTATTTCATTTTATTCAAGAAAAAGTATAAATTATAAATGAAAAAATTTCACTTCATTTTATCTCTTTTATTACCTTTAAACTTTGTGTCCAATATGTACAATATAAAATCAATAAAAAGAAATTATATTCTCATTCATATTTCGCTTAAGAAATTATATTCTAAAGATTTTCAACTACATCCAACACATTTTATATTCATTATAAATTAACCAAACGAAAAAACATAGATATATAGTCTTACTTATTATTTATTTTATTAGTTTTAAATTTCATTCATATATTTTCTTTTTAAATTTAATTAAAAATATATTCTCATTATAAAAAGTTATGTTCGAAAGACTTGTACACATGCATTGCATGTGTGTCCTCAAACTAGCATTATAAAAATGCTAATTATATTGTAAAATGTTTCGAGAAAGTAAGGAGGTCAACCGAGACTAATTCATCTAGTTTAGTTAATTGTAGGAGGTCAAACATTTCAATATTCCAAAGATACGAAGATGTTGACGTAAAATAGAAAAGAAAGAGAGAATAATGCATGAGTCATGTGGAGAGAGAAGGCATGATCCGCACCCCATGAGAGAGAAAGCAGTAAGAAGGCATGAGATATAAGGGGACAAGGCATGAAAAGAAAGACCGTTTTAAGATTATTTATCACAGGTTTATTTTAAGATTATTCAATCACTACATCATTAAAAGGGGAGAAAAAAAAAACACAAAGTTGTTGGTCTACCCTAATAGAATCACAATTTGAACTTAAAAACGACTTTCTTAGGCCTCATTCTATTTTTCGTTTTTTATTTTTGAAATTGTATTTTTTAAAAAAAAAATTTCACAATTTTTCGCCAGCATCCCCATCTTTTAAAAAAAAAAAAAAAAAAACAATATATTTTTTATTTTTAAAAAATGGATAAAAGGATTAAATTTTTTTTTTTTTTTTTTTAAAAGATGGGGATGCTGGCGAAAAATTTTTTATTTTTTTTTTTAAAATTAAAGAAAAAAAAAAAAAAAAAAATTGAATTCTCTTAACCAAATTTCAAAAATAAAAAAATAATAATTCTTTTTCTTTTTTTTTTCGCGTAGTTTTTAAAACATAACATGAATGAAAATATTAGTAAAACATAAACAAGAAAACAATGAATTTATATAATATATAAGTAGTGTTTATAAATTCAATTATCAAAATCTAAATGATTATAAAAAAATTATTGCATACATGTATCTCAAAATTTAACTTTAGTTTATATACTTTGGGACATGATTGCCATGATGTCTATCTAATATAAAATTCAAATTAATGATTGATGACTAAGATATATTATTATTAGATATTTCAAGAAAAAAATTCTAAACATTTAGATAGTTTAAAATATTTTCTTGTATTTGTTAAAAAAATATGATCTGCTACTTTAAAAATACTATCAAAAAACATTAAAAACACTATTTATCTTGGTGAACTAAAAAAACAATTATTTAATAAGCCTTTCAAAATTTAAATATTATTACAAATATTTTAAAATATTTGTAATTTAGATGCTCATACTTAGTGTTAAAGGTCATGTGTCATACTCCTCTGTACCCATGTGTTTCTCATGCGTCTCAAGATCACACACTATTAATGTCCATGTTATTCCACCACCCTACTTGCCAATTTGCTTATAAATAGTGGTCTTTGGTGGATTTTGGAAAAACATACTAGTGAGAAAAAGTAAAGAAAGGTGTGACAACCCAAATTTTTTAGGTAATTTTTAATTTGGTTAATTTAATTGTCTTAAATTATTTGGGAGTTAGTTCAAAATTTAATATTTGGTAATACACATAAATCCAATCCAACTTAAGTATTTAAGATTTTAAAAAATTGGATTTAAAATTGGTTGGTAGGGAGATTTGGGAATTTGGAATCCAATTTAGGAACGTTGGAAAGATTATTGTGAGATTTGGTTTAATTGTGTATTTTTGGTGGTGTGAGTTTGATTTTAAGGAATCTAAGAAGGATTAATCGGGACAGAAATTATATTTTATTAAGGAATTAGGGTTTCTTTTGGAAGTAGGGAAATAAGTTTATATATTTATATGTGATCTCGAAGTACGTGCAAGTTAAAAAAAAGAAAAGAGAAGGAAAATCTTCCCACTCTCTTTCTCTCTCTCACCTGTGATCGGGTGTGGCGGCTGCCCCGTTCTCCTCTCTCCCTTCCAAAATTGTGTGGTCACCGACTGTCTACCTCGCTGGGCGCCGTTGTTCATCGTCGTTCATCTTTGCCAGCTACCACACCTCGACTCTCATTGTCGTCCATGCAAGTGTCGTTTGAACTAGGCACTGCCATCGATGTACGTGCAAAACAGTAGCTCCTGCAAGCAGTCGGCATCTACTCTTCCTATCCACCGCCCATCCCGACTCGCTGCCGTGGGTTCCGCCCTTCCGTCTGTCGTGTCTTGCTCCATCACCAGATTGTGGGTCTTGGGTAAGATGCTGGTTTTCCGAGTCTCTTGATTGGGTTTAAGATTCCTAATTTTGTGTTTATGTGTAGATCGTTGCTTTGATCCGAGGAATTGGAAGCAATTTTTTAGCAATTTTGAATTAAGTCATGCGTTGGGTAAGATTATTTAGAGTAAAGTTTGATTAATATTGAAGAGATAAAAACTCCACTGTAGTGGAAGAACACAGAACAGATTTTGATATTAAATCTAAAATTTAGAAATACTGTGCACTAGCAAATATCCAAACATAATTACTGCATAAAATTAGGTTAAGCAAGAAAATCAGAAAAGAAAAAGTCATACCTTTTCTGACAAATACACCACCAGGGAGAACTCTATAGAGATATTGGTTTGTGGGAACCAACCTTGAAGAATTGGAAAAAAAATTTGAGGGAAAATTTGTGGCAAAAATTTTGCAGAACATTTATAGCAATTTTTATCAACCTCTGAAAAATCTCTGAGAGTCGAGAGGTTTTATCAACTGTATGAAGGAGAGAGAGATGGAAGACGTGGGATCACTCCATGTCTTAGATAACTCCCCTACGTGTGAGTTATCTATTCTTATTTATTTAAAAACTAATTTATTTAATTATATCTAATTTAATTAATAAATTCATTTAAATCATATTTAAATGAATATCTCTCCCATAACTTATACTTTTAATTCAATTAATTTAATTAAATCAAATTTAATTAAATTGAATCAAATCAAATAATCAATTAATTCTCCAATTAATCAATTACCAAATTAAATGTCTAGTATTTAATTTAACTTTTATTTTAATCAAATTCAACTATATTTTCCCCATAACATATAGTTTTTAATGCACATCTTATATGCATTAAATATAACTTATAGTTTTAATATCAATCTAATTCATATTAAATTAATATCTGAACTATTTCAAATATTTAATTCTCTCATAAATTTAATTTTTGAATCGTGTCCAAAACAAATTTATACTATAAAGTTAAATTAAAATATAAACTTTATATTATAATGTATCATTATACATTATACTATTCTCCTAAGTGAATTTGATTATTTCAAATTCCATTCAAGACTTAATTACCTCAATACCATTTACGAGCTAGGAAGAGGACCTAATAGACGTACAGATTAGAAGCTCCAACGATATGAGATTGTTTGACTAAACTCATTAACCACATTAATCAATATTCTTTAACTGTGGGTACACTCCACTAAAAACCCAGAGTTGTACTCTCCTCAATGCAGATATATTTCTATGTTCACGAATAGAGACCAATAATAGCAAATTTGTAACGACCCGACCTTCAGACTAATAGGATGCTATGCTATGCATGAACATTTTCGTAAACACTCTGGGACTTAGAGGTGCTGAGACATGTTTTAACATAATGTCATACCAAAAATAATTTCATTTAAGTCAAATATAAAGGAAATAATAATTTAGCAGGGTCCCCTTAAACAACTTGACCAGAATTTCATGAAATAACTAAAACAAAGGAAAGAATAAATGAGTAAATGTTCACTATCTTACGTAATCACCAACCAACACTCTATGTCCTAGGGCAATTGCATGAGTATAAGATGCGGAAGCGACAACAGTCCCATGGCGTGGTCACAGATTCCTCTTGTCATACGCTTGTCCATCCCGTCCCATACCTAAGAAAAATCATAAAAAAGGGGTAAGTAATAATACTCAGTAAACGACCCACTATTGGGCCTATTAGATGAGGTTGTTATCCTGTTATCATGTGCACCCGTGTACCCAATATAAGCATAGGAATAGGCATAAGTGTCACACCCCCTCCCAGATTACCCCCTTAACCCAGGAGTAGGTGCAACCTATACATATATGCTTTATCTTGTAAACTGAAGCATAGTTGAAAACCTAATCAAATGTACAAACTTCTATACTGATGAGAACATTCTAAGGTAATCATAAGTTATACCTAAGGTTCCTCAGCACTAGAATTTATCATACAGGTGTATTTGTTCGACATATGTTACAAAACCCCACAATCGTTATGCCACAGTGCTCATATACAACAAAATATGTGCTTAGACTGGGTATTTACAACTATCCCAGAGTACTAAAGCCAAGTAAGTCCAGACAAGGATCTTCTATAGGCTAGGCGTCCCGGACACGCTCGCTACCTGAAACAAACAACAATAAACAAAAGGCGTGAGCTTAAGCTCAGTGGGTGACTAAATTATTAGTTACAATTCAATTCTCGAATTCATGCTGACCATAAAACTACTATATAGCTTACTAGTACAATTTACTGGCCACTCATCACATTTAACAAGGAACATAAACATTTATCTAATGAGTGGCAGAGCAAAGCTCAACGCTCTTAACCTCATACTTCGATTGCTAGTATTTATACATTCATACGCCTTCACATTTAGTCCCTCGGCGTTTCAACTCTCAAGTGCTTTCTTATATTGTCCCTCAGCACTGAGTCTCAATATTAAATCACTGCTCTAGTGCCTTCACTCATGGTCCCTCAACACTGAGCCATCATATACTAGTTTCTATATGCCTTCTCACGAGGTCCCTCGGCATTAGAAACTATCTCAGTCAATCTCACTAGTGCTTTCATTCATAGTCCCTCAGCACTATGTACCATATATCTCCATAGGCCTTCGCACAAGGTCCTTCGGCCATGGTCTGCATTCAAATAGCACACATACAAGAATTCATCTATTATATATTCTCTTCCACTTGTACATTAATAATGATAATCTTTGGACAATTTAAGAGTCACTCACAGTTTGTCTTAGGCCCCGAGTGGATTGTATGTTTTTCTGAGCTCTTCTTGGCCTGTAAAACACATATATCATATTAGGTTTCCTTTGAATTCCTTTTTCAAAATTATTAGGTATGCATGTTAATAACTAACGATACTCTATGTCACTAGCGAGACTACCAGCGAGATTCACACTACTGGGCTGCATTAGCGAAATTGGAGTGAATTAGACTAGCGATATCATCTTAAGGAGCGATACCTAGCGAGACTTCAGCGAGAATTGTGAGACGCAGAGCCTTTTGCATTTATCAGCGACACCCATTCCGCTGCCCACTCTCCCGCTCCTTAGCGATATCACTGTCTAGCGACACTTGATATCACGGTTTCCTTCCTTCTCTTCAAACTTCTTCCTTTATCCTGCTCAAAATTTCAGGCCATGACTCATCTTCATTTGAGAATTATTCCCAAATAACTTCGGCTGTCCTGCTTTGCTTAGCAGTTCAACTCCGCTTATTTCTTCCTAGAGATTAACACATTTTCGCTCCGTTTTAGCTTACACATCCTTCATGGAAGTTGCTAAGAATTGATTCAACTTACTTACCTCAAAATTTCAGTTCTTGTTTCGACGCCCTCGGTTCACTCTCCTTCAAACACCGATTGGTGTTCAAATTTATCAGCAACAATCAAGCTTCTGGTTCCAGCTTTAAAATCATCACAAAACTGATCTGATTTCTACTCAAATTCTATTCAAGTACTTTCTTCTACCTCTCCTCGTTGTTCGTCTGCGAAATAGAGTTAATCTGAGTTCAAAAATGTATCTAAAAGGCTTAATTATTCGATGCACTCCTTTATATGTCCATATAAATCACAGACTTACCAGCTCTAACTTCATCCTCCTTCTAGAATTAGCCAGCGCCACCTTCCACGCATGGCTTCGGCCACGCATAGTCTCCACTTACTATGCCACTGATTGCTTCACACCAGATAGCTGATTACCGCATGGCCTTCTCGGCCATTTCTCTATGTTCAACGCATATTATTCTTCAACGCATACCTCTATTAACTCATATGGCACCCTTCTCCCTATTCACATCTTTCTCCCCACCGAACTGCCCTCTTCAACACATGCTTTTCAGCGGCAACTCTTGTCAATCTTAAATATCCCTCAACGCATGGTCACTCATCGCCTAGCCAACACTTAACCATTTTCACTCTCCCCCAACTTAACAAATTTTCTTTACTTACTTGCCTCATAATTTCTCTTTACTTACATCTTTTAATAACAAGTACGGGGCTTACAATAAGTAGCAAACCCAGAGGCACACAATGATCTCGAAGGTCACATTCATAACATAAACATAGGTAGTGATCCCAAGCGACACCCTGTAGTAATCATAATCATAACTAGTGCACCTGAAGGTTCACGTCAATTGTGGTATAGGGCATGATAAACAGGATAACAATGACCACGATATAGTCATCACTAACATAGTCAAGAGAGTTTCCAGTTCATAGTAATAAGTTAAGTGCATAGTAATAAGTCAATTAACCAGTGGACACAGTAACCATAACTAGTCAATGCAATAATGACCATAGGTGTAGGCTTCAACATAAACTCAGTAGTAAGTCCCTTACCTTGGGATAAACCCAAACAGCAAACCAAACAACCTTGCCCAACACGTGGTTTAGTCCAAAACCACCACAAGCCAATCAACAAGGAGTTCAACCTTTAATGCCTACACGAAATATACAAACATTTAACCCAAAACCTCTACTGCCGCGAGTAGCAAAACTTGATGACAACAAGCAGCCTTACCTTACACCAACCTACCAAAACTGCAATTTGGCGGCAGCAGAGGTTGGCTGGTTGATGACAGGCACGAAACCGAGAGAGAAGCTTCCTAAGTGAAAGCGAGAGCAAGACTAGTTGAGCGAGAGCGAGACTGACAGGCAAAAATGCGGTCTTTCGAGTGAAACGGGCATTGGTGGAATGAACCAAGGAGCAAATTATAAACTAGTATCTACTCAAGAGACTAACCACCTACAGAATTTTTAGGACGAAGTTCTTATGAGAAAGTGGTAAGTTGGGAAGCTCTACTCTTAGTTTGGTAAATGTCAAGCAAGTGGTTGGGTAATTGGAAGTGATGGCCGAGAACCCTTGAGTATGAGTATCCATGCATTGGTAGAATGAAGCAAGAAGTCAGTAAGAGTGAGCATGGGTAATGGCTGAAATAAGAAAGAAATTGCGTAGTCGAATCTAAGCATAAGAGTTCAAGTGTTGGCCTATTGAAGCATGCATCCAAAAGTTGAGCAAGAGTAAATAATCGAGGCTATGCGTTGAATGTGATTGTGAAATCAGCAGACATGCATTGGATAAAATCGATAGAAGATATGTGTTGAAGATTTATACTTGAATTCTGTAATTCTGAAATGGTTATAAGTAAAAGAACTATACTAGATTTGGAAATGAGATACGAGGAAAGAAATTTCACGAAAGCATTGGAGAGAGGGTAGAATTGGACATGCACATGGTATAGAGGAAACCAAAACGCATAGGCATTGTAAGACACTAACTCAGAATTCTTAAGATGGCTTTTTGGCTAGTAAGAAAAGAAGTAGTGCTAGTTGAACGCATAATATTAGGAAAAGAAGGGATATTCTACTAAGAATGAGAATGAACTGAAGGCATAGTTTGGGAATTAGTTAAAAATTTAGATGTATTTTAAGCATAGTCCGGTTAATGCATAGATGGTAAAGCGTTAAAGCGTGGCACTTTAATTTAGAGGGAATTTGATATTGAAATTTTGAAACAGAAACAAGAATTAGGAAAAAGAGGAAACGCATGGCTCACACTTAGTCTTCAAAATTAACAAGTTATGGGATTAGTTTTTTGAGGGTGTTAAGCTAGAAAGAAAAGAGAAACCAAAGAACCTTAAGGTGTCAGCAACATGCATTGAAGGTTTATTATGCTTTAGTAAGGATTTTGTTATTGATAAAGAAGTCTATGCCAAAAATAAGGACATTTACTGTTTAAGGTAATTATGATCGAAAGGTTGCTATGCACTATGCGTTAAGGAGCTAAATTCCATGGTAAATGAAAATATAACTTTGATTTTGGGTAAACACATAGATTGTAATTCAAGAGTTCAAAAGGTTGGAAGTTGGACGCATGGTACGATGCTGTAAGGTACAAACGCATAGTAGTATGCATTTGGGACATTGACGCCTAGTAATATACGGTAAAGAAACGGTTTCAAAAGTATTATAGCGGAAGGTAAAGGGAATAAGTAATGAAGCTAAAATGTCACACCCCCTCCCAAGTTTACCTACATACCCTGAAAGGAGATGTGAGGACAGTATACATCACCCCTCTTGTGACGCATACCATCCGTCCCTTCACACTCATTCCGAACTGTTCACCATGTAATCTCCACATTCTAAAACATATTAAACATCACATATGGAAAAGTATATATAAGCCAAAGCGAAATTTTCTCAATTCTTTTGCATGTCCTTACACAACCCATAGTAATTGTACATACATATCTACATGCCACTTAATTAAGGTTTAACATACAACTGACACTTCAACAAGTCGAATTATTCAGAGTCTCGAAGCTTAAGCAGGGCGAGTGGGAGTAGGCAAAGCACCAGAAACGTCCTTGCTACCTGGAGGAGAAAGAAAACATTGAAACCATGAGCTAAAGGCCCATTGAGTGGCAATTTTAACAAACCATTTTAGTTCGGAAATCATCAGTAGTAAAACTATGCTCAACATCAAACATAAAACATGTAATCACTTCAAATACCATAATTAAAACAAACTTAATTGCCCTTATCAATTCAAACATGATTTTTAAATAAATCATAAGGAAACAGTTTAGATACCATATTTTTCCCTTAGTTGAAGTGGAACAAACTCAACACCACAACGTCGAAAACATATAAGCTCGATGCGGAGCAAGACTCAACGCACTAGCATATAACCTCTATGTGCACATAGGAATATGGCGGGCTGCCCAAGTACCTTCTGATGTCCTTGAGTACTGGGTCCCGGGGAAACTCACATGTCTTGCTAGCATTGAGCCTCCTCTAAAACATTTTATAGGCGGGTTGCCCAAATTCTGGGTCCCGGGGAAACTCACATGCTTTATTAGCATTGAGTCTCCTCTAAAACATTTTATAGGCCGGTTGCCCAAGTTCGGGGTCTCGGGGAAACTCACATGCCTTATTAGCATTGAGCCTCCTCTAAAACATTTTCCTTTTTAGAAACAACATTTCATATAAACTGTTCGTATACAAATCGTTCATAATAATTCAGGGCAATTATTATATCAATAACATCTCATAAACATGCTTTTCAATAGCTTTAAGAACATGACGTATGCCTCATAAAGCACTTAATCACAAAATCACATTTCATTGGAAAACCGAACTATCATGTGCAACAAAATCGTTTCAAAGTAAAAGAAGTGTCACTCACAATTCTTTCTAGGCCTTGAATGGATTATAAGCCTTTCCTATCTCCTCTTGGCCTGAAACAAATATTCTCCCTTGTTATACTTCTTTTCCATTCACTTTAATATATACAACAACTCAACATATGCACAATGCCTATAGTTTATCATGCGGTCAAACTTCCATTAGTTCATTCTCAAGCCTTAAACACTAAGACTATTACTACTAGTTGTTGCTTACCCTTCTGTTAGACTTCAATCCAAAGAACACTTTGCCTGCAGCTCACTCTTGCTATATACCAACATTTGAGTTTTATCTTCTTCTTAACAAAGCTGACTGTTACACCTTTGCTGTCTCTGCTTAATCCCTGCTAAAAATGCATTTCCAGCCCATATTAAGACTTTTTCTCTTCTACAAACTTGTAAAGAATTAAGTCCCACAGCTTACCTCAAAATTTCAAGGCTCAACTCTTTTTCGTTCTCCAGTTATGCCAAAATTATTCTGGGTTGCAGTTCTATAGTTGCTGTTTCTGCCTAAAGATTCATGTGATAAACTTCGATTTTAGCTCAACCATCCTTCATAAGACTTGTTAGGAATTATGTTAACTTACTAACCTCAAAATTTCAGCCCCAAACTCAGCTTCCTTGAGTCGTTCTACTCCAAACATCAACCACTGTTCAGTCTGTGTGTCTACGATCAATCCTCTGTTCCAGCTCGGATTTGAGCACCAAAACAGGTAGAATTTCGCCCAAAAACTATAAGAACACCTTTCTCTTCCTTCTCTGGTGGTTTCTCTGAAAGATGGAACTGACTTAAGTTCTCGAAATGTCTGAAAATAATTAAACTCACCTATATATATACTGCCGACTTATTCCTCACAAGTACCAAGATGATAATGCCGACTTACCCCTCACCGTAGGTTGGCGCTGGTCTTTCCTTCGACGCAAGGCACTCATGTATATGTTCTCTTCCAGTGTCTTCAACAACTAACCATTCTCAGCGCATAGTGTTCTAGGTGCCTCCTACCTCCGACGCATACAGCATATTCATTCACATCACTAGCTTCATCGCGTCAAGACCGTTCTGTCTTGGACGCAATGTGACTTCAGCGCATGGCTATCTTCGATGCATGGTAACTTCAACGCATGGTTGTCTTCGACGCATAGTGACTTCAACACATGGTTCAAGCATATTTCTTTCCCCGCCAATGATTACTTATTCTTCGATGTGACGATTACTTCATCTCACAACCCTTCGTGATTCAATCAATAACGCATGGTTTCTCAAATAATTCAACTTCCCACTACATTCACCAACGCATGGTCTTTGCCAACACTTAACCAAAATTTTACTCTACTTCTCGGCTACTTTTCCTCTAGCAACGCATATCCTCAATCACATTGCTCTCCCCAACACTTGGTTTTATAAGTCAGTGCTTACATAAAACCTTAAAGGAAAGTTAGTGAATGCACAAGGGCAGTGTGATTAAATGAGTAGTTTGTATATTAGAATATGTTGGGCATATGAGATAAGCTTATAAAGGCTAGGTGGCTTCATATTAACTTGACACCTTATAAGCGGGAGGTGTTAGAAGGCATGTTAAGTATTGCATGCAAGGTGATGCTTGGATAAATACATGGTTGGTTAAGTTGCAGCGTGACATGTGGAAATAAGTGGCATGGAGAAAGGAGAAGTAGTATGATCAGCCCTCTACTCCAAAGCTATAAATAGGACCTTGAGAGAAAAGGAGTGATTGATGATGCCGAAGTAAGAATTCTTGAGAGAAAGGAGAGAGAGAAGGCAGAAAGGAGGAATCCTTGCGTCCGTAGTAGAAGTCTGCGGTCAAAAGAGAAGATATTCTTGACAACTTAATTATCTCTTGTGTTAAAGAAATTGTCTTGCGTCTAAAAGGAGTCAGCCTTGCGTTTAAGTTTCAAGGTGAATGATGCGTCCAAGTTGGACCTTGCGTGATCGACACATCCAAAGAGAGAAGTAAGGAAGAGTTGGGAAGCACATCGCATTAGCTATCAACCTTGCGTCCAAGGGCAGGGTTGCAACCAACAGAGCTGCCAGAGGAATATAAGGCCTTGCGTTCCAAGGTTAGAACGCTACGTCCAAGAAGCTCGGGAAAGAGAAAATAGCGGGATAGAGAAGAAACTATCCTTAAAGTGTTTGGTGACTGACACCTTTCCTTCTTTGAAAATGTTTTATTGGAAATGCTATTCTGATTTCATTATAAGCTACGATTTGATAAAAAGTGTTTACTTGAAAAGCATGATGCTTGAATATATAGTTCACAAGGCATGTTTTATATGTTTTCTATAAATTGTTGAAAAGCATGTTGTGAAATGTAGTTTACCGAGAAAAATATCTTATTTTTCATGAAAGGTTTCATAAGAACTAATTATGTGAAATGTTGATTTCTAAAATGTTTTAGGAAGGCTCAATGCTGAGGGACATGAGAAGGCATGTAAGTTTCCCCGGGACCCAGTACTATGGGATATAGAGAAGGTACTTGGGCAAACCGCCATATTCCTATGTGCACATAGAGGTTGATATTGCTAGTGCTTCGAGTTCTGCTTCACATCGAGCTAGGAATGATTTCGACGTTGGGTGTGTTAAGTCTTGTTGCACCCCAACTAAGGATGTTTTCGACGTTGGGAGCGTTGAGTTTTGCTCCGCCTTAACTAAGGGAAATTTTTAAAGAATGAATTGATTTCATGTACAATTATTCTGGAATGTATTTATGTGATTTGATTAAAAAGATGAAAGTATGATTCTATAGAAATGATGATTTGAAGTAAGTATTTTGTGATATAAAAATGATAACATGCTTGCTTTTGAACTAAAGATAGTTTTACAAAATCTGTCACTCATTAGGCTTTTAGCTCACCCTTTCACATGTTTTTCATTTTTTTCAGGTAGCATGACAGTTCCCGTTATCGATTGAAGTCGAGGTTTGTCAAGAGTTAATGGTATCGTCGTCCTAGGAAGAGTGGTTAAACAGGCATAAGGGAAGTTCGACAGTGGAAGTTGATAATAGGGTCGATGACTATTGTCCTCATGCTCCGTCTCGGGCTACAGGAGGGTAGTTCGGGAAGGGGTCTGACAGGCATACTCAGGAAACTGATAAGCGCTTGAAAAGTGCTTTCTCCTCTCAAATTAAGGGAATTTATATTAGATTTCACTTGTTTGCTAGTGGTTTTTAGGTTAAAATGAGGAAAATTAGAAGAAAAGACTAAAAGATCAAAATCGAGCAAGCATACGGCGAAAAAGAGATGAAAAACACAAAATGGCAAAAATTGGGGCAGCGCCGTGGCGCCTAGATGGCGCTGCTGTGGCGCTAAAACCCGAGAGCAAACTTTTCTGATCGTAGCCCTAGCGCCGTGGCGCTCTCCAACAGCGTCGCGGCATCGTTCCAAAATCTTCAATAGCGTCGCGGCGCTATAGACCAGAGTCACGGCTCCAGTTTTCCTTAAATGAAAATGTGTTATTTTTGGTAAGTTTTTGGGCGGCCAAACTTTATAAATTTGGGGGTTTCCTGCAGCCTAAATCATAAAAAAGAAAATCAAATCAAATCAAAGAAGTTACAGACCTAAAGAGGCACAAAAATGAGAGAATTGAGTAAGAGTTCAAAGAGTGAGTTAGTTGCAAGGAAGAGGAAAAGAGTTTGAGATAGTCGTGGTGCCCTTCGAATTCCGATGTGAGAGCCAAGGAGATCGTGACGGCGCTACCTCAATCAAGAGCCTCATTTCAGTAGAGTTTTCCTTCTTTACACTCTTTCTTTGTTTATTTTGCTTAAACATGTTGCTTCAAGCTATGAGTGGCTAAACTTTTTAGTTTTAAGGTTTTGATGAATTGTTTATGAATTTATGTTGATCTTGTAGACTTTCATGGTTTTGTTGGAATGATTATGCTTTTCATTGTTATTGTATTTAATTCTTGTGGATTGGCCAACTTCACATGTTAGGTTAGATGTATGATTGAGAGATTGTATGTTTAACTTGATCTATAACAATGAATTGTTGTTAATCTATCACGAGAGTAGTTAGGTTGACAATAAAAGTTGCTAAAGACTATTTTTAATGCCATGTAATTTTGTATTGGTTTTAAGAGATTAATAATCAATCGAGTTGCATGAGAAAGGGTTGTTTTTTAGAGAAAATAACTTGGAATTAAGTTTCTAGACTTAGGCATATGAACGACAATAAAATCCATGAAATCTATAATATTGTATGATGAAATAAACAAGGATTCATTGCCCTAGAACTCTCTTTGACTCTTGTGTTTCTCACTTCAATACTTTCCTTATTTGATTTGTATTTTCCATAACTCATAATTTCCAATTTCAATCCTCAAATAAAATTGATTCAACTCTAGAATAGCTAAGTAACTTAAACCTTCACAATTGGATCTCCAGTGGAACGATATTTGGACTTAACCGTCTTATATTATAACTTGACCCGTACACTTGCGGTTAACACTTAAAGTGCGCATCAAGTTTTTGGCGCCGTTGCCGAGGATCCAAAGAACGGTTTTTGTTATTTAATATTCATTAGAATTGATAGATCTTAATTTGAGGTGTATATTATTTGGTCGTTTATTTATTATTTATTATTTATTTTATTTTATTTTATGTTTTTTTCCTTTTTTATTTTATTTTATTTTATTTTATTGTTTCTTTTATTTTCTTTTGTTCTATTTTATTTTATTTTATTTTATTTTATTTATTTGATTATTTTGTCGGTTTATGCCTCGAGACAATACTAATATTCTCCCTCTTGATCCCGAGATTGAAAGGACGTGTAGAAGAAACCTAAGGGTTCAACACAATCACATTGAGGAGATGGCGGAGGAGATACCAAAGGCAATTCTGGACTATTTCCAACCGACATTACCGGCAAATCAACCTAGCATCATGAATGTACCCATCAATGTCAACAACTTTGAGTTGAAACCGGGGTTGATCCACATGGCTAGGGAGTTAGCCTTTAGAGGAAGAACCAATGAAGATCCTCACAAGCACTTACGATCTTTCTTAGAGATATGCGGGACGGTAAAGATGAATAGTGTTTCTAACGATGCAATTAAACTAAGACTTTTTCCTTTCTCTTTATAGGACCATGCTAAAGATTGGTTGGAAACCATACCTCCTGATAGCATTACAACGTGGGAGATTTTAGCTCAAGCTTTGTTAAACAAATATTTTCCACCGGCTAAATCTCAAAGACTAAGAATAGAGATTGGAACATTCCACCAACTTGAGAATGAACAATTATATGAGGCTTGGGAGAGGTATAAGGATCTCTTGAGAAGATGCCCTCAACATGGTTACACGGATTGGTTGCAAATTCAACTTTTCTACAATGGATTAGCAAGCTCAACCAAATCCATACTAGATGCAACTGCCGGAGGCTCAAATTTTTCAAAGAATGCTCAAGAGGCGTATACCATACTAGAAGACTTGGCCACTACATCGTACAATTGACCATGCGAACGGTCTTCTCCAATTATCCCAAAAGCCACCGGACGATGTGAGATGGACGGGGTAAGTTCTCTAAAAGCTTAATTGGCTTCTCTCACTAATGCTTTATCTAAATTTTCTCAAGGAAGCCAAGTCCAAGCAAGTCCATCATCCATAACTTCCCTTGTGGCCATGACAATTCAACAAGAGCCTAGTGAGTTAGAAGTGCCCAATTATGTAGATAGAGGACAATACTGAGGTCAACAACAACTTCCAACTCACTATCATCCCAACTTGAGGAATCATGAGAATTTTTCATATGCTAACAAGAAGAATGTGTTGCAAGCACCTTAAGGATTCAATGGAGCGGGGAATGCAAAGACATCATCACTAGAGGATATACTGACTATTCCCACCACATAACAAATGTCTAGCCTAGTGCAGAGCATCACATACATTAAGTTGCCCACAGTTGAGGTGTAGAGAATATGTCTCATATCCTTAACTTTTTGAGGTGTCTTAGGATATTGTTCCTTAGACAAGTGAACCCTGAGCCTAAAAGGTAATAAACCCTTCTTAGAGTTTTGCATCGAATATCGAGTCAACATTTTGTCAATATAAGTTGTTTGAGACAAGGTCAACGTTCTGTTCACCCTAATGATTTGGATCCCAAGAACATACTGCGCCTCTCCCAAATCTTTCTTTTGGAATTGGGCTGCCAACCATTCTTTAACATCAGTAAGGTATACTACATCATTCCCAATGAGTAGGATATCGTCCACATAAAGTACTAAGAAAACTACTTTATCGTTGATGATTTTCTTATAGACACAAGGTTCATCAACGTTTTGGTCAAAACCAAAAGACCTGATGGCAGTATCAAATCTAATGTTCCAAGATCTAGAGGTCTATTTCAACCCATAAATGGATCGATTCAGTTTGCAAACTTTTTCCTCCCGACCTTGGGCTATAAACCCTTTGGACTGAGACATAAAAATGTTTTCTTCAAGATTGTCATTCAGAAAGGCAGTCTTGACATCCATTTGTCGAATTTCATAGTTATAATATGTGGCTATGGATAAGAGAATTATAATAAACTTAAGCTTAGCAATAGAGGAAAAAGTTCCCTCATAGTCAACCCTTTCCCTTTTGGTATAACTCTTTGTTACAAGTCTAGCTTTGAAAGTCTGCACTTTCCTAACTACATCTCTCTTTTGTTTATAGATCCATTTACACCCTATGGGTTTAACCCCTTCAGGTAGATCTACAAGTTTCCATACTGAATTGAAGTACATAGTCTCCATTTCAAGGTTCATGGCTTTAACCCATTAGTCTTTGTCTACATCATTCATTACCTATTTATAAGACAATGGATCCTCAATGCCATCATCTAGGATAACGACCTGAGTTTTAGTTAAACCCAAGTAACGGTTAGGTTGTAATACAATCCTCCCACTGTGTCGAGGCACTCTCAACGATTAAGAAGGATGAGACTGACCCGAAGTGCTAGCTTCTTCATTAATTCTTGATGAAGGACCAACTTCATCAATAACTCTTGTTGACTCTTGAGTAGCTTCATTTAATACTAATTTGTTTCATGGTTTGTGATCTCTCATGTGGTCCTCTTCCAAGAATGTAATGTTTTCTTTATACAAATACTTTGTTTTCTTGTGGATCGAAGAAGAGACCACCTCTCGTTTCTTTAGGGTAACCAACAAATTGGCAAAATCTTGAACGAGGTTCCAATTTCTTAGGATTTGTCACTAGCACATGTGCAGGACAACCCTAGATTCTGAAGTAGCGCAAACTAGGTTTATGCCCCTTCTATAATTCGAAAGGTGTTTTAGAAACACTCGTTGAAGGAACAGTGTTCAAGATGTGAGCATAGCTCATCAATAACTCTTGTTAACTCTTCAGTAGCTAAGTATGTTCCCCCAAAACGAGCTAAACAATTGAGCATAGCTCATTATACAATGAACCATGTCTAACAAGGTTCTATTTCTCCTTTCTGATACACCATTTTGCTGAGGTGTACCAGGTGCAGAGAGTTGAGATTGGATTCCATGTACTCTCCACCCGATCAGATCGAAGTGTTTTATTCGTTTTACCTAACAAGTTTTCAACTTCAGCCTTATACTCCTTGAACTTTTCAAGGGCTTCAAACTTATATTCCATTACGTATAAGTACCATACTTTGAATAATCATCTATGAAAGAGATGAAGTATTCGTACCCTCCTCGAGCTTTTACATTCACTGGACCACAGAGATTTGAATGTATGAGCTTTAAGAGCTCTTTAGCTCTGTAGCCTTTTTCCACTAAAAGGTATTTTAGTCATTTTTTCTTCTAGACAAGCTTCACATTGGGGTAATGAATTATCTTCCAACTCTCTTAGAAAGCCATTCTTAACCAATCTCTCGATCCTATCAAGGTTTATTTGAGCTAATCTCAAGTGCCAAAGATAAGCATTTTTATTACTTGGAGAAATTATTTGCCTTTTTGTTTGAGTATTAGCAGTTTTAAACATTCCATGATCTAAAAGTGCTTTAGATTCGGTTGGTCTTAACACATACAAGTTGTTTTCTAACTTAGCAAAACAATTATCACCATTTTTCAAAATGAACGCTTCATTAAAAGAAAAATTTATTGAGTACATATGTTCGATTAAGTAAGAAATAGATACTAAGTTCCTCTTGATTCTAGGAACTATATACAAATTTTCTAAAATTATAAATCTATTTCCAAAAAAAAAAAAAAACATTGCAGCTCTGACTGCACGAGCTGGAATGGTGTCTCCCGTTCCAACCTTGAGCGTCATTTCACCTTCCTCAAGTTGCTGGAAGGAACTAATTTCCTGTAAAGAAGAACAAACATAGTGGCACCCGAATCAAGTATTGAGACATTCTGATCATTTTCCACAAAACAAGTTTCTAAAACAAGTAAATCATGTTTACCTTCCTTTTCCTTCTTCTTCTCAGCAAGGTACTTAGGGCAATTGCGTTTCCAATGAGTATCCACATTGCAGCGAAAGCATTTGCCCTTGTCAGCCACCTTGGCCTTGCCCTTGTTTCCTAGCAATGGGAGCCTTCCCCTTACCTCCTTTCCTTTTTTGGATCTTCTTTGAACTAGAAGATGAGGGAACATACCTAGTTCCAGAGGATGAACCCTTGTGGAATTTCTTGGAATTGGCAACATTTGTCTCTAGCTCCTTCGATCGGTCCCTTAGTTTTAATAAGAGACTAATAAGTCTGTAACTCATTCAAGAGGGTAGTTATAGTGTACTCTATTTTATTCATAACCGCATTACTGGAAAATTAAAGGAAACTCTTCGGAAGAGATTCCAGAATAAAGGACATCTAAATTTGCTATAGAACCTTTAGGTTGTATCTTGATCATTAATCCTTGTATGTCTCCACATATTGTTCAAGACTCATAAGACAACCTTGGATGTTAGTTTATTGGATTTCAAGGTTATTAAGACAAAATAAATACAAAAGAATCAATTATTTACATTTACTATCTACGAGTATTAAGGCATAAAACCCAACAAATATGTGATTAGAGTTAAGTCTAGAAGTTTAATATATGTTGGAATTTATGTCAAGGGTTTAATTCGAGGATTTTGTGAAAATAGGTTGCATGGTTAGCTACTTGGACCTAATTCCAAGGTAAGTAATCTCATTACTGGAATCGCTCTGGTACCAGGTGATTTAAATAGCTATTGAATTGTTAGTTTGGGTGAAAATTAAGAAGCTTGACATGATTTATCCTATTATATGAGTATGTTACACTAGGTTCTTTTTTTTTTTTTTTTTTTTTTT
>QLSR01000125.1:937749-1012800 GCA_031780015.1 Citrullus colocynthis | reverse complement strand
TTTTTTTTTTTTTTTTTTTTTTTTATTGATGTGATTATGTGTGAGACTATGAAGCATGTAGCATTGTTGATACTTACCAAAGGATGTTATATCTTAATTAAGAAGTGACGATTGTCCTCCTAATGCTACTATGTTGCCGGAAGCCGACGGGTTTTCTACTATGCAATCGGAGGCCTACGGGTTTCCTACTACGTCATTGGAGACCTATGAGCTTCCTACTATGTTACTGGTTGACTGTTATCCCCCTGTTCCTTTCCTTAGCAGGTTCACTGTTGCTTAGGGAGGATCACGCCAAGAAGAGGTGAGGTTTGCTCTTTCTTCAGAGGTTAAGAGGCTCGCTGCTGAAAGACCGATTGCGTAGGTTGAAGTTTCTCATAAGGAAAATAAGGAAAAGAATGATTAGAACGATCAAAAGCATGAGGTAGTTTGCCCAGGTAACCTGCCTATTAAGTAAGAAGACCCAAGTATGTTTACTATGCCATGCATAATAGGCACTAGGAAGTTTGAGCATGCCATATTAGGTCTTGGGTCTTCCATTAATATCATGCCTGCTTCAATCTGTCGTGAGTTTCGATCCAATATCCTGTAATCCACTGATATTCTTGTGCAGTTGGTCGATCATTCCCTAGTTAGGTCTATAGGGTTAATTAGAGATATGCTTCTTAAGGTGAATGACCTATGTTTTCCTTCTGACTTTTATGTTAAACATGGATGCTTCTTCTGCTTCTTCTGCTTCTTCCTTGTCCATGCTCTTAGAGAGACCCTTTATAAAGATTGTGAAAGTGGTGATCGATGTGGACAAATGGTCGCTAACTCTAAAGCACGATAAAAGATTTAAAAAATTCTTTATATCGAATACTCCTTCTCCCACTTATCCTGCTTTTTTGAGTTGTATTAGTTTTCATGATGATGACCAACCTCCTAAGTTGGGGGTGGGAGATGATACTTAACGGTCTTTGATGAGCATAGGTGACAGAATCGAGTAGGATCGAGCATAATGACCTTAAAAAATTTCGCTGCCTGGAGGCAGCTAGGATTTATATCTCCGTTATTTATTTTTTCTTGTTTTTGTTTTTATTGAGCTTAATGTTTCCTATCTTTCTTGATCTCTTAGGTTTTTCTTGTTCGATGGGAGTTGGAACTGAGACTGCTTTTGTGAGTCAGACATCACTACCATCCTTCGTGCCAAATTCCAAGGAAGTTCTTTGTTTCCCTTCTCAATTGTCCCATGCTCTTCTTTTCTTTTCTCACATGCGGGAAAATGTTAGATTTTAAGTTGGGAATGGGGGATGTCTATGTTCTAGCTCGAGTCCTTTAACATCTAAGCTCGAACGAAATATTGTGTGTTTTCATGTTTGCTTGTGAAAGGAATTTAATCCCGATGAAAGCGTGTAATCGCGTTCTTTGATTTCTTGAAAGAATTAAAAATACAAAAAGTTAAGAAAAGGTTAAACAACATACCTTTGTGGATCCATAATTTCAGCAAAATCTCTCATCGAATTGATTGTCTTCTCCTTGTAGTCTTCCTTTTCCAAGAGATCTTCGTTGCTATGACTTTAGCAAGGATCCGGTTTGTGGGAACCGTTTCTTAAAAGAATGGGAAGAAGAATTTTCTTAGAACTATTCTAAGAAAATTGAGAGAATTTCTAGAGGGAGAGTTCTAGAGTAATCGTAAAGATTATTCTTGTAGAGAGAGTGTGTGTTATATGAAGGCTCCCAAGGGCCCTATTTATAGAACTCTATGGGTTACTTCTAATCCTATTAGGATAACCCCTTTGCAGAGATTTTAAATTAAATATTTAATAATATCTAATATTAATAAATATCTATCTAAATAATATCTCATATTAAATGGTTTAAAATATTTAAAACTCATTTAAATATTTATTTTTCACATAATCTTTAATTTGGATCCCATCCAAATTAAATTATTAATTATTTGAATCAGATTCAAATTAATTAATTAATTAATTATCCATCTATTTATTTATATGGATTTCATCCAAATTAATACTTAATTATTTGAATCATATTCAAATAAATTAATTCTCCATATTATAAAATTATAATTTGAATCTTATTCAAATAAACTTCATAATTTCATATAATTAATTGTATCCAATACAATTAATATTTTCCCTCATAAATTTGAAGATTTCAAATATTTCTTTGAACATAGTTGATTCTTGTTGGTCCGTGGTGAGCTAGCAAGGGACCTTATTGACCTACAGATTATAAGCTTCAATAATCCAAGATTAATAAATTAAACTCTTTAATTAAATTAATATTCATTCATTAACTACAAGACAAACCACTATAGACCTATAGTTGAACTCTTATGCACTGTAGGACATGTTGTGTCCATGGATATAATCAGTATAAGCAAATCGATCCTTCACGAGTTGTTGAAGATTACAGCTAGGTCAAATGTCCATTCTACCCCTGTAATTACATCTTATCCTTAAGTACCATTGATTTCTCTAATGAACAATTTATTTATGATCCAACCATAAACTAAGTCCCTCTCGGGCCCGAGAGGGTGGGGTCCCTTGTTCAAGAACCAAAATAAACACTTAAGGGAACTACTCATCTACTTACCCTATTTGGGAAGGAGTGAATTCCATCTTGTGAAGTTATGTTCTCAGCTCTCCATTTAGTCAAATCCCCAAAATGGTAGGCTTATTAAGTTGGCAACTCAAACCACTCTCACCCACTCAGGATTAAGATCGAGTCGCACATGATCATCCTATGAAATATTAATCTCATCAATTAACGAATTTACAAAGAGAGATTAAATATTTCGCGGTCCAATCTTATATAAACTCTTTGTATAGGATACCCCCACTCACATTTCTCCACATGAACAGTTTGGATCAAACCATTTGTGACTGTTACAAAGCGAGTTGTATCCATAGTGTCACCAAGATAAGGCACCCAACCTTATCCATATACTTAAATCTTTAGGTTATTTCTTGAACATGATCCACCTGTATGTCAATTACATACATGTTTAAGGCTTCATGCAATAACCTTGGATTTTTTCGTTAATGGATAAATTAATATCGCATAATTAATAATTAAATTAATTAACTAATCAATTACAAGGCTTTAGGGCACAAATCCCAACAGCTTGCTCATGTCTGCTTGGTTCGTTATGATGACTGATAGAGACTTCTTCTTTTTGGTGTCGTTTAAATTCTCAAAGAGAATCCTATCAAAAGAAATTTATAATATTGAATCCTACTTCGATTACTACGTTGGCGTAGTAACAGTGACAAGTTCAAGTTGAACCATAGGGACAATAGTCTTTGTTCCGTTAAGCTAATTTCCTAATTAAAGCGATAAGGAGTCGGGAGGGGTTGTGTGGATTAGAAATAGGCATGAAAATGAAAATTAGAGGCAACAGGTAAATGTAAACACGAATAAGATAATCAAGTTCTCGAGAGTAATTGGATTCGTATGCAATTTCTATCACCAACTTATGTTTTGATTAAACACATATTAGATTGCTTACACACCGACTTATTTAACTTAATTAAATTCACCAACGCTATAGGCAGCCAACAAATCGAATCAAGATAAACAAGTGCCCTAAATATCAATTAAAGCCTTAGCCTTAATCAAACTACAAACCTTGGGTCCTAATTGGGTTCTATAGTGATCAATTAAGGGCAAGGACAAGTGCATTAAGCTTAAGAGTTCTAGTGCGCGATTAATTAATAGGAAAGCCCTAACTTAATTAATCAATTCTTCATTGAACCTAGGTTAAGCATACATTCTAAGCTATGACAGTCAGTACACCTCGCATGCATACTAATACCCCTGCTACTTAACGATTTTAAGCATAGACGAACACAAAGGAAACACACAAGCAAAATCGATTAGCCAAGACATATATTCAAAGGGAGGAGTGTCAATCTATCCAAAAATATACATCTAAATTTACACAAGATTCAAAGAACACAACCATAATATGAAATTTATACAAAAATGAAATCTCAAGAAATTACATGGGATTTTGCTCTCAAGAACAAGAAATCACTTAACTCAACATCTTTATAGACAAAGAAATTGAAGGAGAGAGCATCCAATCCATGCTACAACCCAAAATAAAATGAAAATCCTAAACTAAAAGGGTAAAATTATGAAGGAGAAGAAAAAATTTGGGTGAAATTCTCTGCCTCCATGAAATCCCACTTTATTTTTCCTTCTTTAAAGCCTAAAATTGAAGAGATTATTTACAGAATCAGGCAGTGCGTCATTGTGTACTTGGAGAGAGTCGCGACGCTCTGGGTAGAAGTCTGAGCGTAATGACGCTGCGCGCTGCACTCTTGCACATGCGCGTCTTGGGGTGTCTGTTAATATTCAAGCGCAGCTGTGCTCCAAGGGAGTGTCGCTGCGCTCTCGTCAATTTTTCTCTCAGATCTCCAACGTAAAGTTGAGCTTTCTAGAGGCATTTTCGTCATTTTCCACACCCTTGAGCTTTGGGTGTCCAATTTCACTTCCAATAGCTCCAAATCACCCCGAATGGTCTGTAATGCTTCGTTATGCATGATCTGCTTAAATCCCTATAAAATAGCATAATAAACACATAAAATTCACGAACGAGCCCAAATTATGCTAGTAAAAATAGCACTTTTATGATGCTATCAATGACCGATTGATGATGCACTCTTTTGATTCCCTTGCATGATGCAATGCTTTGAAGTGAATAATCATGATTTTTAGCCCTTTTTTAAAAAAATTTTTGATCTTTCATGCACGCTTAAGTTCTTTATCTAGCTATATTAGGTTCTTCATGCTTTGAATCATATTACTTAGCTTGTATTTTTGTTGTTACCTCGATAGGCCCCACTGATTTGATAATGTCTTTTATTATTGGTTGTAATGTAATAATGAGGAAGAAAAAAATATTTATATGCCTGCTGAAAAAGAATGCTTTGCTTAAAAGAAATATCATGAAAAAAGGCATGAAAAAGGAAAAAAAAAAAAAAAAAAAAGAGAGAAAAGAGAAAAAGAAGAAACTTGTAGTGATATGCATGACTAGGGGTAGAAAGAGTTTTCTTTATTGTCGCGAGAAAATAGTGAGTATAGTTCCATATAGTAAATGTAAATGTTCTTAGGTAAAATAAATGCAAGTTAGGGCCGTAGAGTTTGAGGTTGGGCACCTCAGTTGAAATATTACTACTTTGATTTTTTTGGACACTTGATGATTTGTGCATGAGCCACCATTGGGGGAAAACAAATTGAGAGCAATTTAGCGTCATTCTAGGGTGCTAGAGACTTGATTAGAAGGGCTTTAAACTCACTCTTGCATGATTGAGTGGCATAAATTTGTGTGACTTGTATGCATTATTCTACCTTGCTCAAGGACGATTAAGAATTAAGTTAGGTGTGTTTGATAGCACCTAAAATGTGCTATCTTCCCCAGCTTAACTCGGGATCATTATGCTATTTAATGTGTCAATTATGATAATTTATAGGTTTCAAGCACTTAGTAGGCAGAGCAAGCTGTTAACAATGAATGGATCTAAAATGGACCAAAACAGAGTTCCATGGAACCAACCGGGAAAGAGAACACCAAAATGCCCCTGTAATTCCAGCGCAGTGGTGCTACCTAGGCGCCGCTGTGACACTTTTTCCTAAGAACAAGTTAGTTGGTGAAGAGTAGTAGCGTCACGACATTGCATTGAAGTGCCGCGGCGCTCCGAAGTTGAAGCGTAGAAGAAATTAACGTCAATGTCGCGATGCTCCGATTTTTTTATAAAAAGGAAGCTCGGTTCGTAGGTCAACATCAGCCACCTAGTCGACTCCTCTGCTTCATTCTCTCTATTTTCTTCTCCCTTTTCATTATTTCATGTACAAACTTGATACTTGGATGCTCGTTTCGATGTATCAAGGCTAATGTAACAATTTTCTAGCTTAGGTATTAGAGATTTTTCTTTATAACTAATGTTCCTAAGATGTTTCAAACTGAATTCTTTTTATGCATGATTTAATTCTGAAATTTATATTGTTATGATCAAATTGTGATGCTGATATACGCTTTGATTATTGCTTTAATTAATTTACAACTTGTGATACTTAGTTGTATTTCGATCACAGAAGCAATAGGTTAGGTTAGCCTGCAAACTCAATTTGTTGGGGAGTATTGTTCTAATCAACCTAGGATTAAATCAATAGGACATTTAATTTAGGTATTTTCAGTTGAATGTTCCACCTAATTTTCCCTAGATTTCAATGCAATTAGACTTAATACAATTTTTGCATGCCTTTCATCAGTTTGTTTTAATTCTAGTTTTTTGATTAGGACAATTTAATTTTGGCCTTTCTAATTAAATTGATTAGGTGTCAAGTATAACGAATTTAGTAATGACAAACCAATGAATAAGAACATTGGCAGAAAAAATCTCATTCAACCCAAGCTAGAGCTTTCTCCAATTGAACTTTACTATCACTTTTAAATTCGTGCATTTAATTTTATTCAATTTGTATTTCCTTGCTTCCGACCAAAGACACCCCCCTCCAGTTACATAAAATTGAAAACTGTCTAATTGCAAGATTCAAAGTACTCCCTGTGTTCGACCCGACTTGCCACAACTATTGTTGGTTGAGTTCGATAAATTTATTTGGCACAGAATTGGATGACAAATTCGATCCGCGACTTATACTAATCCTTTATGAGCTAGCAAAAGGACCTTATGAACCTATAGTTAGAAGCTCCAATGATATGAGATTAATTAATTAAACTCTTTAATTAGATTAATCAATATTCATTAACTATAGGTGTAAGCCCCGTACTTGTCATTGAGAGAAGGTAAGTAAGAAGAAACTATCGGACAGGTATTGAGTAAAGAAAAAATTGGCCGAGTTGTGTGAGAGCAAAAATGGCTAAGTGTTGGCCATGTGATGGGTGATTATGCGTTGAGAGTATGTCTAAGCTTGACAAGAGTTGCTGCTGGCAGGCATGCGTTGAAGAAGGCGACTCGGCATGGAAGTAGATGTGAAGGAAGGAGGGTGCAATAGGCGTTAGTAGAAGTATGCGTTGAAGGCTACTAATTTTACTATGTGTTAGAAGTTGGCATTGCTATGCGTTGAGATGGCCTATGCATTCAAGGATGGTATGCATTGGGCATAGAAAAGTGGCCGAGAGGGCCATGCAGTAGTCCGCTATGCGATGTTGGGCAATCAGTGGCATGGTAAGTTGAGGCTATGTGTTGCCGAAGCCATGCGCGGAAGATTACGTTGGCTAATTCAAGAAGGAAGATGATGGTAAAGCTGGTAAGTCGGTGATTTATATTGACATATAAGTAAGGACATCGAATAATTAAACCCTTTTGGGACATATGTTCGAACTCAGATTGACTCCATTTCACAGACGAACAATGAGGAGAGGTGGAAGAAGGTGTTTATATCGAATTCAAGTAGAAACCAGATCATTTTCATGGTGACTTTGAAGTTGGAACCAGAAGCTTGATTGTTGCAGATAAATCTGGACACCAATCGGTATTTGAAGGAGAGTGAGCTGAGGAAGTTGAAGCTAGGACTGAAATTTTGAGGTTAGTAAGTTGATTCAATTCCTAGCAACTTCCATGAAGGATGTTTAAGCTAAATTCGAGCAATAATGTGTTAATTTCTAGGGGGAAATAATCGAAGTTGAATTGCTAGACAATTCAAGGCAGTCGAAGTTATTTGAGAATAGTTTTCAAACGAGGACGAGTTATGGTCTGAAATTTTGAGATAAGCTAGAAAACTCACTACTTTACAAGATTGAGAAGAAGGGAAGTTCTGATTTTGGCTGTAATATGGTTTTTAGCAGGATAAAGAAAGAGTTAAAAGGGAAGGAAGGAAGCAGTGGTATCAGGTGTCGTTAAGACAGTGGTTTCGTTAAGGAGCTGGAGAGTGAGCAGTGGAACGAGTGTCGCTGATAACGCAAAGAGCTTTGCATCTCACAACTCTCGTTAAAGTCTCGCTGGGTATCGCTTCTTAAGGTAATCTTGCTAGTCTAGTTCACTCCGGTTTCGCTAGTGCAGTATCCAGTGGTGTGATTTCGCTGGTAGTCTCGCTAGTGACATAGAGAGACGCTAGTTATAAATACATTGGAAAAAGAGAGTCTCAATGATGGAGTGAGAATGATATATGAATATGCATACTTAATGATTATGGAAAGGGAGTTCAAAGAAAACCTAATGTGAGAAATGTGTTTTTACAGGCTAAGAAGAGCTCGGAAAAGCATATAATCCGCTCGGGGCCTAAGACAAATCGTGAGTGACTTTCTATTTCATCCAAGGATTATTTTTAACATTGTGTTAGTGAAAACGAGTATGTCATGAACTCCTGTATGCGTGTTATCTAAATGCAACCCTCGGCCGAAGGACCATGTGTGAAGGCCTATGGGAATATGCTATATGATACACAGTGCTGAGGGACCATGGGTGAAAGCACATGAGAAATTGATTGAGATGGATTCCAATGCCGAAGGACCTTGTGAGAAGGCATATGGGAAACCAGTACATGATGGCTCGGTGCTGAAGGACCACAAGTGAAGGCACTTGAGCAGTGGATTAATATGGAACTCAGTGCTGAGGGACAATATGAGAAAGCACTTGAGAGTTGAAACGCCGAGGGACGAAATGTGAAAGCGTGTGAATATATGAATAATAGAAATTGAATTATGAGGTTAATAGCGTTGAGCTTTACTCCGCTACCTCTTGGAAAGATATTTATGTTATATTGTTAAATGGCATGAGTAACCCAGGAATCTGTACTAATAAAATATATATATAGTAGTTATTATGATCAGTATTAACTCAAGGATTAAATTGTAATTAGATAACTTAGTCACTCACTGGGCTTTAGGCTCACGCTTTCTTGTTTATTGTTGTTCGTTTCAGGTAGCGAGCGTGTTTGGGACTCCTAGCCTATAGAAGATCCTCGTCTGGGCTTACTCTGCATTAGTTCTCTGGGATAGTTGTAAATACTCAGTTTATGTACATGTTTTTGTCATACATGATCCTTGTAGTATACTGTGAGTGGGTTTGTACAGTGTGCAGAGAAAATACCTGTTATGATAAATTATGAGTTGAGAAATCTGAATTTAGAGTTTATGTTTAACTTATGATGTTTCATTAACATAAAGCTTTGTACAATTAATCTGGTATTGATTTGGGTTTCTCGATGTATTTTGACGAGTGTGTGTAGGTTGCACCTACTTCTAGGTTAGGTAGGAAATCTGGGAGGGGGTGTGACAATAGGTCACTCCCCTAAAGACTTACAATTGCATTCTTCACACTATAGATATATTTCTGCGTCCACGAAATTTACAAATTAACAATAAGCCGACCCTTCACAAATTACTCATAACTACAACTAGGCCAAATTACTATTTTACCCCTATAGTTATATCTAACTCTTTAAGTACTACTGATCCCTCTAATAAAAAAATTGTTTATAGTCCAACTATTGTTCATGACCTAAGATCAGCCCTTGAGGGAGTAATTTATCTACTTACCCTAAACCCAAGAAGAAGTGAATTTCATCTTGTGAAGATATGTTCCCACGTACATATTGGTAGACTTATTGAGTCAGCGATTTAGCCACTCTCACCCATACAAATCAAAGGATTGCCCTCCTAGACAGAAGTTCATAACTCACTCGGGATTCAGGTTGAGTTACCCATAGTCATCCTATGAAATGTTAATTTCTATAATTAATGGCGTTACAAATTGAAATTAAATATTTTGCGGTCTGGTCTTATACAAACTCTTTGTATAGGATACCCCCACTCACATGTCTCCACATGAACGATTAGGATCAAATCGTTTGTAATACTTTATAACTCCTTGTAACAATTACAAAGTGGGTTGTATCCGTAGTACTAGAATAAGGTACCCAACCTTATTCCTATATTATAGAGCTTTTTGGTTATTACTTAAACATGATCCAACCTTGTATATCAACCACATACATGTTTAAGTTTACATAAAATAATAATGGAATCTTAGTTTATTGGTTTGAGTTAATGCATAAGATAGATAAAAATAACTTCTTATTTTATTCAATAAATAAAATGTATTTACAATTTACAAAACCGAAGAGATTTAGGACACACCAGTCCCAACAAACTCTCACTTGTCCTTAAGCTAGTGGTGTACAATACATATAAACTAGGGCATAACTCTATACCCATCTCGCACTTGCCCTAGACTAGATGTGGCATGCCTCGTAGACCCAGACTCTCCCAAGTGACCTTTAAACACTTTAGCCATGAGAGCTTTTGTAAATGGATCAATGACACTGTGCTCCAAAGCAATCTGCTTGACGATCATGTATCCTCATTGCACAATCTCCTGTATCAAATGATACTTGCACTCTATATGCTTTACACTCTATATACTTGCACAATCTTTCTTGGAATTTGCCACAGTACCACTATTATCACAATAAAGTGTGATGAGCGTTGACATGTTTGGAACAACTTCCAGGTTTGTCAAAAACTTCTTCAGTCAGATAGCCTCTTTAACATTTTCACAAGCAACTACATACTTTGCCTCCATGGTAAAGTCAGCAAGGCAACCTTGCTTTGTGCTTCGCCAAACTACACCCCTCAGTTAAGAGTAAACACTGATGATGATGTTGATTTTCTAGAATCCTTATCAGTTTGAAAATCGGAGTTTGTGTATCCTATAAGGATCAAATCCTTAGCCCCAAGATACTAGAGGATGGTTTTAACTGCAGTCCAGTGATCAAATCTTGGATTGGACTGATATCTATTGACAATCCCAACTGCATAACAAATGTCCAACCTTGTACACAACATAGCATACATAAGGCTACCAACAGCCGATGCATAGGGAATTCGTCTCATTTTCTTAACTTTTTTAGGAGTCTTAGGACACTATTCCTTAGAAAATATAATTCAATGTCGAAAAGGCAATAAGTCTCTCTTAGAATTATGCATCGAATACCTAACAAGCATCTTATCAATATACGATGCCTGAGACAAGACTAACATTTTGTTCATACAATCTTTTATGATCTGGATCCCTATAACAAATTGTGTCCCACCTAATTCTTTCATTTGGAATTGGGCAACTAGCCATTTCTTTACATTTGTCTGTAAACCTGCATCATTTTCAATGAGTAGGATATCAACCAAATACAACACTAAGAAAGCTACTAAACTACTGATGATTTTCTTGTAAACACAAGGTTTATCAAGATTTTGGTCAAAGCCATAAGACTTGATCATAGTATCGAATCTTATATTCCAAGATCAAGATGCTTGTTTCAATCCATAAATGGATCGTTTAAACTTGCAAACCATCTGCTCTTGACGTTGTTGAATGAATCCTTCTAGTTGTTTCATGTAAATGGTCTCTTCAAGATTACCATTAAAAGAGCCAGTCTTTACATCAATTTGCCATATTTCATAGTCATAATATGTGACAATAGATAAGAGAATCCGGATAGACTTAATCATGGCAACACGTGAGAAAGTTTCGACATAGTCCACTCCCTTAACTTGGGTGTGAGACCTTGATCTTTGACCTAGTAAGCTTAAGTGGTTTAAAGAAAGGAAATTAGGGAATTGAAGGAAATTTGAAACACGAGCCAGTAGAGTTAGAAAATTTTTGAAGCAGAAAATCTAGGCTTGTTAGGAAATCAGGTAGTATACTTGTTGCCATCGTGCCTAACTTATCTGCCTCTGGCCGAGTTATATTAAACACTCGACCCTACTTCTGCTTTGGCTTACTAGAACCCCCGATATGGACCCATGCACTAACTTCTATCATCAAATTCAATCCTCTTCGAGCATCTATGTCACACCCTCTCCCAAATTACCTTCTTTAACCTGGAAAAAGGTGTGAAGATAGCAAACATCATCCCTTTTGTGAGGTTCACTATCTACCTGTACTTGCTTAACCTGTTGAAAACATCACTAAACATGGCCACCCACTATATCTTTTCCTCAAAGCATTTAGCGTACAAGACCAACATCTAAGATAAATACAAGATCATGGAGATTAAATATTTACATCAGCTGAACCTTTAAACCATCTAATACAAGACTAGAATACACACACTATGTACATCCTCCCACCCCAACTTTAGACTCATATAGTTATGTTTACATACCACATTAACTTAAAACCATTTACACGTATAAATGTTGGAAAGAAAAGTGTTTGCTGATGATTTGAATCTTCAACAAGATGAGGCTTAAGTAGGCTAAGCTCCAAGAACTCTTTCACTACCTGGGTGGGAAAGAAAAAATAGAAAAATGTGAGCTGGAAAGACCAATGAGTGACATAATATTGAAAACAAATTCTTTAACATAAAAATCATGCTTAGGCTTTAGAGAAATCAAACTAAATAGTTTACTAAAATAAAGCTTTCAAAAATCATCAATCTTTATCTTTGAACTCAAGATAACCTTAGTCGAGGTGGCGCAAGCTCAACACTCTTAATGTCGAAGACAAACCTTAGCTGATGTGGAGTAATCTCAACACATCAACATCAACTTTCTTTATGTGCACATAGGAATAGCTAATCTCAGGCTGCCCAAGTACCTCCACGGATACTAAAATGCCTTTTCAACGTCCTTCAGCATTGAGTTCCTCAATAATCTCAGGGTTGTCCATATGCCTTCTCAATGTTCTTCAGCATTGGGTCCCTTTATAAAACATTTTAAGAAATACGAACATGCTTTTAAAAAAATTATTTCAACATATAACATATCATAGAAAACCTTGGATTTCCCATAAACTAGCATCAAGTAATCATGCTTCTTCAAAGCTTTAAGAAAACAGATAAAGCTTGCTCTTCAAGCTATAAAAGTCAAGTATAAATCATGATTTTCATAAGAAATCATGGCTAGAAATCATAAATGCATTCCTTTCTAAAGAGAACATATGTCACTCACTGCTCGGGCCTGATCCTTTAGGGTTATAGGCTTCTCCAATCTCAATTTGACCTGAAATATCAATTAAGAGACATTAAATCATCTCTTTGAGGTTTCCACACTTTCCATAATACTTAAACTTCATCCACATTGGCTTATATCAACTTAAATTTCACTTATTCCTCCATTGTTTCCATTTAGGGACCTTTTTGCAAAAATTCTCAAAATTTTTTAAAATACTAAAAAATCAGCTTAAAATTCAAAATTACCCATTTTAAGGCTAAAAACTCGAGAGAATATCAATTACGTCTAAAAAATGCTCACCAACAGCGAAATTGGTCGTAAGCATGTAGCATGGATAGTTGGTTGGCGTGTGTGAGCGGTAAGGAGCGTGGGGCATGTATGGGTGGTCACTGGAAGCATGGGCGGCAATTGATGGGCGTGGGCGAACACTCCGCACAACGCGTGCCGGTGGAGGCTGCATCTACTGCACAGGGGTGTGCAAATGTGGTCAGCGTTTGCCTCATAGGGTAAGCAGACACACGATGGTCATGGGCGATAGCATTTGCCACATAAGGTAAGCAGACACAACATGGGCGTGGGCGGTAGCCTGGGATGCTGTCTTCAACCTTCGATGATACCATCTAAAATGCGCTATCTTCCTCAGCTTAAATCAGGATCGTTTGCTATTTAATGTGCCTATTGTGTTATGTTGTAGGTTCCGAGCACTTAATAGGTAAAACGGGGTGTTAGAACCACAACCGGGCTAAAACAGGCCAAAACAGAGTTCCACGACATCAACTGGGAGATAGAACTCCAAAAAGACAAAAATGCACTTGAAGCCACAGCGCTGCGACGCTTTTTCCCGAGATGCTCTGTTAACAAAGTGCAGCAAGCGCCACGACGCTACTTTGGAGCGCTGCAGCGCTCCAAATCTATTCCGCGGACAGATTAGCGTCAACGCCACGATGCCAGTCCAATTTTGGCATAAAATGCCCTAACTGCTAGCCATTTGAAAAAAAGAGCAGCACGAGTCCCAAGTCTGTTTTTGGAGTTTTTCACTGCATTTTTCCTTTTTTTCATCTTGATGAGAGTTTCTTTGAACAATTATTGAGTGAGCACAAGCATGTATCGAGGCTAAGGTAACGTTTTCTAGCTTGGGTATTAGGGTTCTCCCATTGTAATTGATGTTCTTTTGAGGTTTTGAACTTAATTCAAGTGTATGCATGATTTAATCCTGAGTTTCCAAGAATTATGATCAATTTGTAACGCTGGTGTTTATTTTGATTATTGCTTCTGGTTGTATTACAATTTGTGACAATTTGTTGTATGTCAATCATAGGAAGCAATAGGTTAGGTTAGCTTGCAAATCTAGATGGTGATGCGTATTGTTCTAATCAACCTAGGATTAAATCGATAGGACATTCAATTTAGGTCTTTCTAGTTGCATGTTTCACCTAATTTTCCTTTGAACTTAATGCGGTTAGCTTAAGTCAAATTTTGCATGTTTTTCATCGATTTGCTTAGATCTAACTTGTCGACTAGGACAATTCAATTCAGGCCTTTCCAGTTGAATTAATTAGGTGCTAGCTTCAATGAATTTAGTAATGACGAAACAATGATAAGAACATCGAACAAAGGGAATCCTGCGTAACACAAGCAAGAGCTTCTTTAATTGAATTTTAACTCTTTTTACTTTCCGCATTTTATTTTCATGCAATTTAAGGTTCTTGCAACTAATTGTTCTTTTTCAAAACCCCCTTTGGTTATCTTGGATTCTAAACTTTCCAACTGTGAAATTCGAGGGTTCCTTGTGTTCGACCTGGTTTGCCACTACTACTCTAGGTATGTTAGGAAAATTTATTTGGCATGGAATTTGAAAAGCATTTGAAAAGTGCTTTCTATTCTCTCAAATTAAGGGAGGTTATATTAGATTTCACTTGTTTGCTAGTGGTTTTCAGGTTAAAATGAAAAAATTAGAAGAGAAGACCAAAAGATCAAAATTGAGCCAGAATATAGTGAAAAAGAGATGAAAAACACAAAGTTGCCAAAAACAGGGCAACGCCGCGATGCCAGTTCCTGAGAGCAGGTCTACCGCAACACAGCAAGAGCACCGCGGTGCCAGTTTCCATAAATAAAAACTTATGTATTTTTAGAAAGTTTTTGGGTGGCCAACTCTATAAATTTGGGGGCTTCCAACAGCCCTAATCATAAATCTACAGAGAAAAAGAGACATAAGAAGGAGAGAATTAAGTGAGAGTTCATTAGAGAGCCTCAAAGAGTGAGTTAGCTACAAGAAAAAGAAAAAGAGTTCAAAAGAGTCGTGGTGCCATTCAAGTTTTGACGTGAGAGTCAAGGAGATTATGACGGTGCTACCTCAATCAAGAGCCTCTTTTCAGTAGAGTTTCCCTTTCTTTACACTCTTTCTTTGTTTATATTGTTTGAACATGTTGCTTCAAGCTATGAGTGACTAAACTCTTTAGTTTTAGGGTTTTGATGAATTGTTTATGAATTCATGTTGATATTGTAGACTTTCATGGTTTTGTTGGAATGATTATGCTTTTCATTGTTATTGTGTTTAATTCTTGTGGATTTGCCATCTTCACATGTTAGGTTAGATGTGTGATTGAAATATTGTATGTTTGACTAGATCTATAACAATGAATTGTTGTTAATCTATCACGAGAGTAGTTAGGTTGACAATAAAAGTTGCTAAACACTATTTTTAATACCATATAATTTGTATTGGTTTCAAGAGATTGGTAATCAATTAAGTTGCATGAGAAAGAGTTGTTTCTTAGAGAAAATAACTTGGAATTAAGTTTCTAAACTTAGCCATATGAATTACAATAAAATCCATGAATTCTAGAATATTGCATGATGAAATAAACAAGGATTCATTACCCTAGAACTCTCTTTGACTCTTGTGTTTCTTACTTTATTTACTTTCCTTATTTAGTTTATATTTTCCATAATTCACAAAATTCCAATCCTTAAATAAGATTAGTTCGATGCTATAATAGCTAAGTAACATAAACCTTCACAATTGGATCCTCAGTGGAACGATATTCAGACTTTATCGTCTTATATTATAACTTAACCCGTACACTTGTGGTTAACACATAAAGTGGCGCAATCAAGTTTTTGGCGCCGTTGTCAGGGATCCAAAGAATGGTTTTTGTTATTTAACATTCATTAGAATTGATAGATCTTAATTTGAGGTGTATAGTATTATTTGGTTGATAATTTTGTCGGTTTATGCCTCGTGACAATACTAATATTCTCCCTCTTGATCCCGAGATTGAAAGGACGTGTAGAAGGAATCTAAGGGTTCAACACAATCAAACCGAGGAGATGGCAGAGGAGATACCAAAGACAATTTGGGACTATTTCCAACCTACATTACCGGCAAATCAACCCCAAATCATGAATGTGCGCATCAATGTCAACAACTTTGAGTTGAAACCGGGGTTAAGCTAGCCTTTAGAGGAATAACCAATGAAGATCCTCAAAAGCACTTACGGTTTTTCTTAGAAATATGCAGAACGGTAAAGATGAATAGTATCTCTAACGAAGCAATTAAACTAAGACTTTTTCTTTTCTCTTATAGGACCGAGCAAAGGATTGGTTGGAAACCATCCCTCCAAATAGTATCACTACATGGGAGATCTTAGTTCAAGCTTTCTTGAACAAATATTTTCCACCGGCTAAATCTCAAAGACTAAGGACAGAGATTGAAACATTTTGCCAACTTGAGGATGAATAAATATATAAGGCTTGGGAGAGATACAAGGATCTCTTGAGAAGATACCCTCAACATAGCTACCCGGATTGGTTGCAAATTCAACTCCTTTACAATGGATTATCAAGCTCAACCAAATCTATTCTAGATGCAACCACCTGAGCCTCAATTTTTTCGAAGAATGCTCAAGAGGCCTGTACCATACTAGAGGACTTGGCCACTACATCATACAATTGGATGAGGTAAGTTTTTTAAAAGCTCAATTGGCTTCTCTCATTAATGCTTTATCTAAATTGTCTCAAGGAAGCCAAGTTCAAGCAAGTCCAGCATCCATAGCTTCCCTTGCAGCTATGGCCAGTCAACAAGAACCAAGTGAGTTAGAAGTGGCCAATTATGTGGATAGAGGACAATATCGAAGTCAACAACAACTCCCAACTCACTATCATCCCAACTTGGGGAATCATGAGAATTTCTCATATGCTAACAACAAGAATGTGTTGCAAGCACCTCAAGGATTCAATGGAGCGTGGAACGCAAAGACATCATCACTAAAGGACATAATTTTGACTTTGTCAAAGAGTCAAGATAAAAGACAACCACATTGGAGAATTCAGTCTAAGTTATTGCAAGCACCGTTCAAAGCCAAGGTAAGGCAATTCAAAACTTGGAGATTCAACTTAGTCAAATGGCCATATCTCTCCATACAATGCAAAAAGGTAAATTCCCAAGTTGTCTAGAGAAGAACCCTAAGGAGGAATGCAATGCCATAACCCTAAAGGAGTGGCAAGGAGTTGAACAAGCACATCATGATAGATGATGATAAGCCTCCACAAGAAGAGGATGAAGTCATCATAGAGGATGTTCCACAAAAAGAGAGTACATCTAAGGAAAAGGAGAAATCAAAGCCAAACATATGGAGTACTTCTAACTCTACTTCTTTTATCCCTAACACTTTACCTTTTCCTCAAAGATTTCAAAAGAAAAAGATTGATGCTCAATTTTCTAAGTTCTTAGACATATTCAAAAAGTTGGAAATTAGCCTTCCTTTTATAGAGGCATTAGAACAAATGCCTAAGTATGCCAAGTTCATGAAGGATGTGTTGTCTAAGAATAAAAGGAAGGGAGACTATAAAACTGTTGCACTAACCGAAGAATGTAGTGTTGCACTACAAAGGAAATTGCCTCCAAAATTAAAGGATCTAGGGAGTTTCTCTATCCTTTGCCATTTAGGCAATTATTCAGTTACTAAAGCACTTTTTAACCTTGGAGCTTCTATTAACTTAATGCCTTTATCCATGTTTAGGAAGCTCAATTGTGGAGAGGTGCAACCAACTACCATATCCTTGCTTTTGGCCGATTGATCATTTGTGAGTCCCTACGACATTTATGGAGGACGTCTTGGTCAAGGTAGGCAAGTTTATCTTCCTAGCAGACTTTGTGATTCTAGACATGGAGGAAGATGCCGAAGTCCCCATAATTCTTGGGAGACCTTTCTTGGCCATCGGAAGGGCCCTCATCGATGTGCAAGATGGAAAGCTCACATTCCGCCTTAACGATGAAGAGGTAACATTTGACATCTATAAAGCCCTTAAGCATCCGGATGTGGAAAGGTATGAGCATCATGGGCAAGAACAAAGGTAACATCGCTCTCTCTTCTAGTAAGAATTTGGTGCATGATGAGCCCCCTTTGAATGGTAAGACTAATGGCATGCTTGATATTAAATTAGAAAATTCTATGAAGCATGTTTCTCGTTGTGATAATGCTCCTAGTTCTTCTTGCATGCCTCCAAAACCTATAATGAATTATCAACAAATCATGGGGAAGCATGTTAAAAATGAAGTGATGAGTCCGGTAAAATTCCATAAGGATAACTCCTTAATGATACTTGACTACATTAGTAAAGATGATGTCCAACTTAATAATGATTTGTTGACCAACTCACTAAATGCTAATGAATATGTTTGTGAGTGTCAATGTGGGTGAAAACTAAAAGTTGTAGGTGATCCAAAGCATGAAAGGAAAAAACCACCTTGGGATCCGCCGTGATTCGTGCGCCCCATCTAGCTAGAAGACGTAAAACCAAGCGCTTGTTGGAGGCAACCTAATTTTATTGCTTTCTTTACTTTTTATTTTATTTTATTTCCAATAATCTTTGAGTGACTCATATGTTTTATCTTTAAGGAACTTGGTTTATCACACAAAGTATAACACCCTACTTTTTAGACCCAAGTACTTAAGGGCTTATAAGGAAAGAAGTAAGACAAAAGAGGTGAAATTTTGATCACATGCCTGTCGAATTAGAAAATTTTTGAGACAGAAAATAGGAATAGGCATGCGTTGAACTTAAGGGAAGAAAAAAGTTTTGTATCAACTTGAGTTTTTGGTTAAGAATAAACCGTGGGTGAGTTTGGAAAAAACCTACGATTTTAAACCTTGAACTTCGAAGTAACTATTGAAGTTAAGAATTCTTCTAAGTAACACAACTAGACTAAGAGAACTCAACTATGCTATTAAAATAGTAAGCTTGGAAGCGTGATCTAAGGAGAAGAAATGGAATCTCACCAAGTGTTGGAAAAAGTTGTTGGGAGTTAGTTGTGAGTTAGACACACACTTGGTAGGGAAAAGACCATGTTGGATGCATGGTCAAGCTAAGAAAATGCATGGTACCCCTTGTGGGAAAGAAAATAGTTAAGTGTTGAAGTATTGAAAGAAAAACTGAGAACTCAGGGGAAGAGGTGAACGCATAGGAGGTAGTTAAGGAAGGACATGCAACCTTGGCCTAGGGTGGACGTATGAGCTAGCTACTTAAGGGACTAGGGTTGAGTCTTGGATGTGTTGGAGGGTTGAAAAGTAAATCGAAAGAAAGGAAGCAAGAGATGGATGCATGCTGGATTAATCATTGAGAAAACGACTAAGTATGGGAGGAGTAAAAGGGAAAAGTTGGAAGCATAACCCCTGGATACACCTCAGTGATGCATAAAGGGACAATCAAGAGATCCCTAAAGATGGAATAAAGGCCATGGATGCATGGCAAAGTGGTGATGAACGCATGGTACAAGGTGAGGACGCATGAAGATAGGTTTTGAGGTGATTTTGGCTAAGTGACGGAATACCAAGCATAGTCGAATGTTTATCACTCAAGAGAAGGGATTGTAGCTAAGATTTAAGCGTGAGAAAAGAAGTGATAGACGCATAATAGGAGGCACAAATGCATGATAATGTCTGGGGGAGAAACTTAGTCAAGTATAGGAAGACTGGGAGGAAGAAAAGAGAACAAGAGAAGCTAAACTCTAAAAGAGAACTTTATGAACGCATAGGGGCACTAAGTTGGATGCATGGTCCGTGTCTCGGAGCAAGTTGAACGTATAGATGAATTTATAAAGGCTATGTGGTTTCATTTAGATTTAACACCTCATAAGGAGGAGCTGTCGGAATGCATGTCGGGTGTGTCGTGCAAGGCGACACGTGGATGAACGCATGGTTAGTTAAGCATGCGACTTGACATGTGGCAAACAAGGAGAGGAGAAGTTGGACGACGAGCTCTCCATTCCAAGTCTATAAATAGGACCTTGAGGGAAGAGGAGCATCATACCATCAACAAGCTGAGGTTCTTGTGAAAAGAGAGGAGAAGGGGTTGAGAAAAACATCCTAGGCATTCAAGAAGGCTAACTTGCGTCCAAAGAAGCAACTGTTCTTGTACCTTTGTCCAACAGCTATCTAAGGCCTTTGAGGGAGCTGTTTTGGTCCAACTTAGCTGTTAGAAGAGGAAGTTTAGCTGCCTTGCATTTCTGAATACCAACCTTGCGTCCAAGGTAGCCTCTGCATTCCAAAAGGGAGATTTCTGGTATTTAAAAAGTTATTCTAAGGTTTCTAAAGGTTCCTAAGGTTTCCCGGTTGCTCTTTCTTTGAAACACAGAAGCTCGGGAGAGGGAAAAGGAAGAAACTAGAAGGAAGAAAGAGAACTTCTGTTGCACGATAAACTTTCTCTGTGAGTAACCCCAACGCTTTCCAAATATTAATGTTTCTCAGTGTTTCGAAATGTTTGTCTAAGTATAGCAAGGCCAGGATTTTCTATCTCAATCCCAAATTTTCTGTCTAAAAAATTTTCTAACTCCACATGCTTGTGATCCAAATTTCACCTCTCTTGTCTTACTTTTTTCCTCATAAGACCTTAAGCACTTGGATCTAAAAAGTAGGGTGTTACAATTCCACCCACATTAGAAAAATTTTGTCCTCAAAATTCAAACAATATAACTTAATATCAAGATTATGAAAGTATACCAAAATTATGGAAGTGGAAATGCTTCTTTATTTATAAACAACTGTCTGTACATTCTCTGACTTAGACAACAACATGCAAAGACAATATTTACAACACCTTCTTCGTTCTTTTCTTTACTCTTTTCTTCTTCTGCTTTCTTGCTTAGGCATATGGGCCTCCGTTGTTCCGTGGACAACCCTTGCAATGGTGTCAAAGCCGTTCACACATGTAGCAAACATCCTCGCTTCCTTCACGATCTCCTTTATGCCTCCGTCCACAGTTTACACAGGGATATTCTTTTTCCAGCCCCTTAAGTTGGTCGCAAAATCAATGAACACATGGCACCGTATTCGGTTGTGTCCCTTCATTCCACACACATAACACCTTTTCGTTCCTTTCAGACATTCTCCCACAAGACCTTTTCCACATTCTGGGCACCTAATGCATGGGCGTTTTTTTTCCCTTTGCTTACTTGTCCTGACATATTAGACTATAATTGAAAATAAATCAATTTCACGGCATCCACAGTTAGAGACAATTCAATTCTATAGGCAATTTTACCCATCTCCGGCACTCCCTTATCATCACTTAGATTCCCGAACCATGGTTTAGTATGGTATCCTTTAACTTTTTGCAATTATTGTTTGTTTCTTGTCTAACTTTCGACTTCAACAATTTCTTGGATAACTAATGGTAAGACTCTTTTACTCCTTCTTTCCTAACTCTTTTCTTTTCATTCCTAACTTCCCTTTTGCAGATTCCCTACTGCTTTTACACCATTCTTTTGAAGATACTTATCTCATTTACTATAGCAAAAATACGGGCTTCACTTTTTAATCATTTTGTAACCCTTTGCCTTCTTCCTTTTTACTATTCATTTCTTTGCACCTTCTTGCAGTAAGAAGAAACTTTCCGCTCCTTAGGATAGCTCAACTCAAAAATACTTTTACTCACAGCTCAAACCCTCCGAAAATTGCCGTTTCCTTGATCATACCAACTCTCAAGGTTTTCAGCCCTTCCTGGCCGCACAACCCTTTTGGAACCTTCCACTGTTGGGTCACAATTCCGGCTATCTGCCCAACGAAACATTATTTTACTTGTGCTTCTCTCGCACTTACCGTTGTCTGACTGCTTTCTTTCCTCTCCCCCTTTGGAAACTGCAAGTAGCATTCCAAGTTCCGTTTGCACGTTGTCGTCAAGGTTTGTTCGTCTAAACGTCCTAGTATATTAACTATGTACTTAATTTAATTTTTCTTTCCACTTACTTCTTTTCCAATTATTACAAGTAACTCTCGGTTTTTCTTTCAGTTCTCCTCCAATTTTTCCACGACTTTTGCTAAAATTTACCTGACTTTCCCCAGGATTTACGGTGACTTTCCCCAATGCCGAAGGACTCGGTGAAGGCTTGGTACAGAACCTTAATGTTGAAGGATTGAGAGAAGGCATATGGGCAGCTCGGGTTATTAATCCTATCTGCACATAGTGAATAGTTGAATGAGGTGATGTTAAAAGGGTAAAATCCTAAGCATGCTTAAAAATACTAATGTGTTTAATGTATGAAGATTTGAAATATATGTGTGTTTTGATATATTGGTTTGAGTTATCAAATGTGATTTCTATTAAATCAAATTGGTTTCCAAAACTAGTACTCACTAGACTTCATTGAAACTCATCCTTTTCAACTGTTTTCACTTTTCAGGTAGCAAGAAAGCTCCCATTGCCTGTCGATGTAGAGGTTTGTCGAGAGTTAACAGATTCATCATCCTAGGAGGCATGGATAAGCAGAAAGTTAGAGTCATGTCTCTTGTAATTAAAAATTATAGCACTATGATAAGCACTTGAAAAGTGCTTTCTATTCTCTCAAATTAAGGGAGTTTATATTAGATTTCACTTGTTTGCTAGTGGTTTTCAGGTTAAAATGAGGAAAATTAGAAAAAAAGACTAAAAGATCAAAACTGAGCAAGAATACCGCGAAAAAGAGCTGAAAAACCCAAAATGGCAGAAATGGGGCAGCATCGCGGCGCTTGAATGGGCGCTGCCGCGATGCTAAAACCTGAGAGCAAGCTTTTCTGATCACGGCGCTGTCCCAGAATTTTCAATAGCACCGCGGCACTATAGACCAGCGTCGCGGCGCCAGTTTTCCTTAAATAAAAAATTGTTATTTTCGGTAAGTTTTTGGGCGGCCAAGCTCTATAAATTTGGGGGTTTCCAGCAGCCCTAGGCATCAAAATCAAATAAAGGAAGTGCAGACCTAAGGAGGCACAAAAAGAAGAGAATTGAGTGGGAGTTCAAAGAGTGAGTTAGTTGCAAGGAAGAGGAAAAGAGTTCGAGATAGTCGTGGTGCTCTTCGAATTCCGACATGAGAGCCAAGGAGATCGTGACGGTGCTACCTCAATCAAGAGCCTCTTTTCAGTAGAGTTTCCCTTTCTTTACACTCTTTCTTTGTTTATTTTGCTCAAACATGTTGCTTCAAGCTATGAGTGGCTAAACTCTTTAGTTTTAGGGTTTTGATGATTTGTTTATGAATTTATGTTGATCTTGTAGACTTTCATGGTTTTGTTGGAATGATTATGCTTTTCATTGTTATTGTGTTTAATTCTTGTGGATTGGCCATCTTCACATGTTAGGTTAGATGTATGATTGAGAGATTGAATGTTTAACTTGATCTATAATAATGAATTGTTGTAAATCTATCACGAGAGTAGTTAGGTTGACAATAAAAGTTGCTAAAAGACTATTTTTAATGCCATGTAATTTTGTATTGGTTTTAAGAGATTAATAATCAATCGAGTTGCATGAGAAAGGGTTGCTTTTGAGAGAAAATAACTTGGAATTAAGTATCTAGACTTAGGCATATGAATGACAATAAAATCCATGAAATCTAATAATATTGCATGATGAAATAAACAAGGATTCATTACCCTAGAACTCTCTTTGACTCTTGTGTTTCTCACTTTAATACTTTCCTTATTTGATTATATTTTCCATAACTCATAATTTTCAAATTCAATCCTCAAATAAAATTGATTCAACTCTAGAATAGCTAAGTAACTTAAAGCTTCACAATTGGGTCTCCAGTGGAACGATATTCGGACTTAATCATCTTATATTATAACTTGACCCGGCGGTTAACACTTAAAGTGCGCATCACACTATAAACAATAACTATGTTTTATGTGTAAAAGCTAGGCTTTACACTAACATGTTGTTGGGGATTTGTTGTGTTTGAGTAGTATATCTAAGAGTAAGTTCAACAGTGGGAGTCGGCCGGGGAATCAACAGCTGCTGTTCTCACACTCCGTCTTGGGCTAAGGTAGAGTGCTTTAGGATAGGGTGTCACACAAGGTTCTCCTTACACCAAGCCTGTTTGGTGGCTTCCCGCTAGCTCCCAGACTTATTCTTTCTTTGTTAGATGCTCTTATGCACTGGGGACAATGCATGATTCTAAGTTTGGGGTGGGAGGTGTCACTCGTACTTTTGTGTGTTGTCTTATCCTGCTATGCATGTTTGTGAGGTTTTAATGATCATATGCATGTTAATTTTGAAAAATTTTGAAAACTTTTGGACCTTTTAAAGATAATGGGAATGTTATTTTTTAGTGGTTGTGTGCTTTGATGTTGATTGCCCATGATGAGATTCGAATTTTCATAATAGATGACTTATTTTGGAAATAGAATAGCACTACCTTGAGTTAATTCATTTTAATCCCTCTTGAAATCTCCCATATTCATGAGCATGTAGCCACTTTAATTTAGAATCTTTAACTAAAAAAGGATTAAGTTGAGTGTATTTGGTTGTCACTCCGAAATGCCCCATCGGTTAGAGAGTAGAAATGCATGATAGTTTGTAATCTTAGACTAAGGGAAAAGAAAAGAGTATACATGCCTTTGAGAAAAGAAAAAATGTTCACAAAAATGTATGAGCTTTATTTGCCTATTTTTTTAAATGTTAAACTTGTAATGAGTATGCATGGATGGGGGTAAAAAGAGCTGCATTTGCTGTGATCAGTAAGGACACTTGAGAATTGACTAGGTACAAGTCCCTACAGTGACCGTGTGAAAGCTAGTGCCCCTAGGTAAAAGAACGCAAGTTTAGAGCCCATGAAAAGAAATATATGATTGAAAGGCACCTTAGTGGACATATTACTCACTTTAAATGTGTGGATGCTTGAAGATTGGTGCATGTGCTAGAGTAGGGGGAACACAAAGGAAACTCTCTTAAGTCCCAATTTGAGTTCTAGCATTTTAAATTGAAAGAGGCTTGCACACACACACATGAGAGGTAGCAAGATTTGGCCTTGAATGATTATATCAATATAGATATGCTTGCATGTTTCTACTTAAGCTCTTAATGCTATTCTTTCAGACATGAGTCAATTGCACACTTCTTCATCTAAACCACTTATTATTTGATTCTATTCTTTGCTCGGGACTAGCAAATCTCTAAGTTTGGGGTGGTGAAAAGTGCTTGAAAAGTGCTTTCTATTCTCTCAAATTAAGGGAGTTTATGTTAGATTTCACTTGTTTACTAGTGGTTTTCAGGTTAAAATGAGAAAAATTAGAAGAGAAGACCAAAAGATCAAAATCAAGCCAGAATACAGTGAAAAGGAGATGAAAAACACAAAGTTGCCAAAAACAGGGCAGCGCCGTGGCGCTATTTCCAGAGAGCAGGTTTGCAGCAACAAAGCAGCAGCGCTGTTGTGTTGTCTTTCCATAATTGGCTGTGCCGCGACGCTAGTTTCCATAAATAAAAACTTATGTATTTTTAGAAAGTTTTTGGGCGGCCAACTCTATAGATTTGGGGTTTTCCAATAGCCTAATCCTCAATCTACAGAGAAAAAGAGACACAAGAAGAAGAGAATTAAGTGAGAGTTCATTAGAGAGCCTCAATGAGTGTGTTAACTGCACGGAAAACGAAAAGAGTTCAAGAGAATCATGGTGTCGTTCAAGTTTCGACGTGAGAGCCAAGGAGATTGTGACGGTGCTACCTCAATCAAGAGCCTCTTTTCAGTAGAGGTTCCCTTTCTTTACACTCTTTCTTTGTATATTGTTTGAACATGTTGCTTCAAGCTATAAGTGGCTAAACTCTGTAGTTTTAGGGTTTTAATGAATTATTTATGAACTCATGTTGATATTGTAGACTTTCATGGTTTTGTTGGAATGATTATGCTTTTCATTGTTATTGTGTTTAATTCTTGTGGATTGGCCATCTTCACATGTTAGATTAGATGTATGATTGAGAGATTGTATCTTTGACTAGATCTATAACAATGAATTGTTGTTAATCTATCACGAGAGTAGTTAGGTTGACAATAAAAGTTGCGAAAGACTATTTTTAATGCCATGTAATTTGTATTGGTTTCAAGAGATTGGTAATCAATTAAGTTGCATGAGAAAGAGTTGTTTTTAAGAGAAAATAACTTGGAATTAAGTTTCTAGACTTAGGCATATAAATTACAATAAAATCCATGAATTCTAGAATATTGCATGATGAAATTAACAAGGATTCATTACCCTAGAACTCTCTTTGACTCTTGTGTTTCTTACTTTATTTACTTTCCTTATTTACTTTATATTTTCTATAATTCACAACTTCAATTCCAATCCTGAAATAAAATTGATTCAATTCTATAATAGCTAAGTAATATAAACCTTCACAATTGGATCCTTAGTGGAACAATATTCGAACTTTACCGTCTTATTTACCCATACACTTGCGATTAACACATAAAGTGGCGCAACCAGAATTTGGCCACAAATTTCGTCCGTCAAATTGGCGCCGTTGCAGAGGAGCCAAGAAATTTCGCTTTTGTGGGGTTTACAATTCTTTATCGCTCTTTTGTTTTCCTCCTTTGTATGACCCAATCCTCCCAGTATCGAAACAATTTGTTGTATTTTGCAGACATCGATAGAGAGGAACGGCAACGTAGGAGGGAAGCTAGAGAACGAAGAGCTTTAGAGGAACATACTCATGCAGGAGGCACATTTTAAGAGCTTTTGAAGAAGAAGAAACACCAATGGTGCAGCCAGCAAAGCACACATTCTAGGACCTCTTGGCCTCAAATGTTGATCAATAGCCTCTTTGCATTACCTATTCGGCCACGATAGGTAATTTTGAACTCAAATTGGGCTTAATTCACTTACTCCCTTTGTTTTCTTGATGTGTAGGTGAGGACCCCCACAAGTATCTTAAGGAGTTCATCATCATGTGTGAGGGGATGAGGCTCCATGGTGTGACTGAGGAGCAAATCAACCTCAGAGCCTTCCCTTTCTCCCTGAAAGATGATGCCAGGGATTGGCTTTACTTCTTTCCTCCAGGTTCTGTAACCACCTGGAAGGAGATGCAGAGTCAATCCTTGTAGAAGTTCTTTCCTGCATCACGTGCTGCACGTATAAGGAAGGAGATTTACGGGATTACCCAAACGGCGGAGGGGACACTATTCGAGTATTGAGAACGGTTCAAACGCTTGTGTGCCAACTTTTCCAACCACCAAATCTTAGATGCACTGCTGATACAGTACTTCTATGAAGGGCTTGTCCCTAGTGATCGAAGTACTATCGATGCAGCCAGTGGTGGCACCTTGGTTAACAAGACTCCCACGGAGGCTAGAGCACTCATCTCCACCATAGCAGAGAATGCACAGTAGTTCGAGACGCAAGCTCCCAACAGTACCACGTCCTCATGAGAGGTAATTGAAATAAAAGCTGAACTTTCTGAACTTTCTTCTTTGGTGAAGTAGGTCTTTGCTACCAGGCAGCAACCCCAGGAGCCAGCTGAGGTTAGTTAAACTAGCAATTAGCAAGGTGCGGATGTATAACTACAACCGCCGGGGCGGTCAGGCGAATTAGGGCCATAGCAATTCAGGGATGCTTTGGAGGATATGATGAAGCAGCTGGCCGATTCCACTACTCAGATCCAGTGCATCCAAGAGCAGTTTATCCAATTCACCATCTCTCATATTAAGAGCATGGCCAACCAGATCTCCCAGTTAGTTGATGCTGTGAGCAGGCTGGACACTCAGTCGGGAAGCTTCCTTCCCAGCCCACACCGAACGTGCCAAACATGAGTGCCATCTCTGTGAGCTGCACGATGGACTCTTTGTCTGAAAGGCTATAAGCGAACCAGTGGGGGCAACAAGCTCACCAAGGAAACGTGGGATAAGATTCGACCCACCTCTCAATTTTTCCATTAATGTCTGAGTGCTCCCTTCCTTAGTAGGTTGACTATTGCTTAAGGAGGATCATGCAAAGAAGAGGTGAGGTCTACTCTGTCTCTCGAAATTTAGAAGTCTGTTGTTGAGAGCAAAAAGGTGTAGACTGAAGTCCACCGAGAGGAAAAGAAGGAAGAAAATAAACAAGCAAATGTGATCCACCAAGAGGTAATTTTTCTAGGTGATTTACTTGTTAAACAGGAGGGCCCAGGTACGTTTACTATTCCTTGTCAGATAAGAAATAGAAAATTTGAGCGTGCCATGTTGACTTAGGGTCTACAATTAATATCATGTCTGTTCCTGTTCATGCTGATTTTCAATCTTATATCCTACACCCAGCTGATATTGAAATACAATTAGCTGTTCATTCTCTTGTTAGGCCAACTGATATAGTTAAAGACATGCTAGTTAGAGTTAATGGCCTATGCTTTCCTACTGATTTTTATGTGATCAATATGGATGCTGATTCTACTTCTTCTGCTTCTCCCTTGTCTATGCTCTTAAGGAGACCCTTTCTAATGATTCCTCTACCACTAATCCTGTGTGTTTTAGCTCTTTGATTTTTCACAACACCTTAAGTTGGGAGTGTTAGATGGGGACTCAGTTTTCCCGGAGGGATACGGATGATGAAGTCGAGTATGGTCGAGCATAACGACTTTAAAAAATTGCTCTACTTAAAGGCAGCCAGGATGTATATTTCTATTATTTCATTTTCTTGTTTTTATTTTTATTGAGCTTAATGCTTCCTACCTTTCTTGATCTTTTATGATTTTTTCTTGCTTGGAAGGAGTTGGAAAGGAAATTACCTTTACGAGCCAGACATCACCACCATCCTTTGTGCCAAATTTCAAGGAAGTTTTCTGTTTTCCTTTTCATTTGTCCCTTGTTTTTCTTTTCTTTTCTCACACTGGGGACAATGTTAGATTTTAAGTTGGGGGTGGGGAATGTTTGTGTTCTGGCTGGAGTCCTTGAGCATCTAAGCTCCGACTAAACATTGTGTGCTTTCATGTTTGCTTGCTCATCTGTGCTTGGTTCGTTATGATGATTGGTTCATGATGCACTCTTTTTTATTCTCTTGCATGATGCAATGTTTGAAGTGATTGATCATGATTTTTAACCCTTTTTAAAAACTTTTCTGATTTCTCATGCACCTTTAAGTTCTTTGTCTTCCTATATTAGGTTCTGCATGCTTAGAATCATATTACTTAGTTTGTATTTTTGTTGTTACCTCGATAGGCCCCACTGATTGGATGGTGTCTTTTATAATGGGTTCTAATGTAACTGAGGAAGAAAAAAAATATTTAAAAAATATCATATAAAAAAAAGCATGAAAAAGAAAGAAAAAGAAAAAGAAAACTTGTAATGATTGCATGACTAAGGGTAGAAAGAGCTGCCTTTGCTATGATTAGTTAGGACACTCGTGAGAAAAGAGTGAGTACAGTTCTCTGTGGTAAATGTGTGAAAGCTAATGGCCCAAGGTAAAATAAATGCAAGTTTAGGGCCTAGAGTTTGAATTCAGGCACCTCAGTTGAAATATTGCCACTTTGAGTTTTTTGGACACTTGATGATTTGTGCATGAGCCACCATTGGGGGAAAACAAATTGAGAGCGATTTAATGCAATTACAGGGTGCTAGGAACTTAATTAGAAGGGCTTTGAACCCACCCTTGCATGAACTGGTCTAAAATTAGTTTTAATCTGTGCTTCATTGATTGATTATGAACTGATATCATTGTGAATGCAAGTTGAATCTTAGTGGACTGTTGAGACTTGAGTAACAAACTGTGCATGATTGAGTGAGTTTGACTGTGTGCATTATTCTACCTTGCTCGAGGATAATCAAGAATTCAGTTGGGGGTGTTTGATAGCACCTAAAATTTGTTATCTTCCTCAGCTTAACTCGGGATCGTTGTGTTGTTTAATATCTCTATTGTGTTATTTTGTAGGTTTCGAACACTTAACAGGTAGAATGGGGTGTTAGCACCAACATCGGGCTAAAACGAGCCAAAACGGAGTTCCACGGCATCAACCGGGGGATAGAACTCCAAAAGGAAAAAATGCCCTTGAAGTCACGGAGTTCCCAAGACGCTCTGCTGACGAAGTGCAACAAGCATCGAGGCACTCTGAATCTATTCCATGGACAAATTAGCGTCAGCGTTGCAATGCCAGTCCAATTTTCCATAAAATGCTCTAGCCGCCAGCTAATTGAAAAAAAGAGCAGCACGAGTCCCAAGTTTATTTTTGGAGTTTTTCACTGCATTTTTCCTTTTTTTCATCTTGATGAGAGTTTCTTTGAACAATTATTGAGTGAGCACAAGCATGTATCGAGGCTAAGGTAACATTTTCTAGCTTGGGTATTAGGGTTTTTCCATTGTAATTGATGTTCTTTTGAGGTTTTGAACTTAATTCAAGTGTATGCATGATTTAATTCCAAGTTTTCAAGAATTATGATCAATTTGTAATGCTGGTGTTTATTTTGATTATTGCTTTTGGTTGTATTACAATTCGTGACAATTTGTTGTATGTCAATCATAAAAGCAATATGTTAGGTCAGCTTGCAAATCTAGATGGTGATGAGCATTGTTCTAATCAACCTAGGATTAAATTGATAGGACATTCAATCTAGGTCTTTCCAGTTGCATGTACCTCCTAATTTTCCTTTGAACTTAATGCGGTTACGTTTAGTCAAATTTTGCATGCTTTTCATCGATTTGCTTAAATCTAACTTGTCGACTAGGACAATTTCAATTCTGGCCTTTCCAGTTGAATTGATTAGGTGCTAGCTTCAATGAATTTAGTAATGACGAACCGATGATAAGAACATCGAACAAAGGGAATCCCGCATAACCCAAGCTAGAGCTTCTTTAATTGAATTTTAACTCTTTTTACTTTCCGCATTTTATTTTCATGCAATTTAAGTTTCTTGCAATCAATTGTTTTTTTCAAAACCCCCTTTGGTTACTGATAACTTGTAGAAATACAAGTTATTATTGTTTTTATTTTAGAAAAATAGAGTTTAAATAGAGAATCATGCGGGTAGTTGGTGTTAAATTCTATTGATAAATCTTCCTATGCGTTCTACTCTTGTAAATTGATGGAGATAATTATTTTGAAGCTTTTTGAATGTAGAACGCATGCTTTAATGTAGGAACGCGAGCAACCCATGGATGCGTTGGCAACCCTTTAACGCAGATGGATGTGTTGGCAACCGTTTAATGCAGGTGGATGCGTTGGCAAACGATGGATGCGTTGGCATACTTGAACGCAGGAACCCAAGTTATCCATGGACGCATATCAACCAGAAATGCAAGGCAGCTGAGAATTAGATATGAATCTTGACAGATTGTCGAGAGATTGATATGCTTAATGTGCAGTGAGAGTGGTGGATCTAAATTAAACCGGAAATCACGCGATTAGGCGAGATGGACGCAAGGCAAAAATTACGCCTCCAATCATGCAGACTTGCCAGCGATTGCAACGCAACATCTATAAAAGGGCAGACTTGAAGGCTAAAATGTTGTTGAACCTCTCGGAAGAATTCCTAAGTGACAGCAGAGTTCTCTCCAAACTACAACTGGAGACATAGCTCGAAAGGGAAGAGTCTTCCCTCCGCCTAACCATTTCACAGCAGAACTCAGGCTACCATCCCGGCGAGTTCAAGACATATAGAAGCCATTCCATGCTTTCTTTCTTTTTCTTACTTATGTTTTAGTTTATTAGCAAGACATTGTATTTTCTAAAATATTTATTCCGTTCATCAATCTGTACATCTTCCATGGCTATTCATTTCTTATCACTTTCCATTTACTGTTTATCATCCATAAATAACTAACTCTCTTAAGGGTAACGGGTTACGTTATCATCTAACTAAGAACTGTAGAAAACTATTTCATCTTGTCAATTGTACTTTTAATCTAATGCTTATGTCCATCTAGCTAATCGATATAAGTAGTAATAATCAGATTGCTCGAGAGAGTAAGTAATTGTGGAACTCAATTGACAAAGCTAAGAAGTGTTACCTAGACATAGGAATAACTTTGGCACTTAACACTTTCCTATGCGTTATAGACATATAGCGCATAGCGGCTGACAACCGAGAGAAGAGTCGCTGGTATGAAACAGATCTCACTATGCGTTTTTTAATTTAGATGATGACCAACCCCAGCCTTGTGTTTACCATTTATATAATTCAATTAGCTGACTTTGTTGTGTCCCATACCTTTCCATCCAATCACTTTAGCTTAATTTTACTGCTTTTTAGTTTCTTAGACGCATCACATCTCACCACCTTCTTTAAACGCATGACTCAAATAATCCAACTAATTATAGAATCTGCATATTCCCTGTGTTCGACCTCGGACTCACAGAGAAAACCTCATTCTTTTCTTAAACTTGGGTGAACAATAGGAAAACTTGACAGATTAGTAAAGCATATTATTAAGCACATTGAACGCATAACAAGTTTAATAAAGATTCGCAACAGTTACTTTGAATTCTAAACTTTCCAACTGTGAAATTTGAGGACTCCCTGTGTTCGACCCGGCTTGCCACTACTACTATGGGTAAGATAGAAAAATTTATTTGGCACGGAATTGCCCGACAACTCCCTATTTTCAACTTGATTTTCAGAGCTTTCAAAACACCTTTTCCAATCAAATAAACTCCAAGTAAATTTTATGGAACTCAAGAAGAACCTCTTAACTTACTTACCAAGAAATTTGGGTGCTTACTATCTCCTCGAACACTCTTGTATAAATTCTCAAACTCAAGTGCTCTAGTTTACCCAGTTTCAGTAACAACCTCATGTTTTCTTCAAGTTTTCTTAAGCTTCCCATTCGATTCACTTCGGCAGCCATAGGGTAGATTTTTGACTCAATAAGCTTTCATTTGGTGTAAAAATGGCGAAAATGGCACGAGGGAATTGGGAAAACGAGACCTTTCATTCAGCTACTTGCTTCTAGCTAAAGCTGCTATTTATTTCCCTCCAATCAAATATGGCCACCCAGCTGCTTGCTTACCTTCAACGTGGCACTTCCTATTTTCTCCTCATCCTCATCATCCTAATAAAAATTATCTCCTTTAATTTTAATTTAATTAATTTGATAAGTAACCCTTGAGGATCTAGATCTAACAACCTTGTTGACAAACAAGACGTTTAGATCTCAAACTCAAACACCCTAAATCAAGATGATATGAACCCCTAAGAATGGTTAGACGATGGACTACTTAGACAATCAACAAAACTACGGATCGGGCAAAGCTTGTGGCTCCCATCAACCCTTGATCTTCGAATCACTCCACAAGCAAGATCAATCAAGTCAAGCTTGAATGATTCTAAACATGCAATCTAAACGCCATAGAATTGCAAAAGAAACATAGCATAAGGCTAGAAGAAAGCTCAAAGGCTCTTTTACTACATTTTCAAATCTCTTCCAAGTCTCCTTGTTTGAACAATTACATGACATTATATAGGCCTCAAAATATAACCCTAGACATTCTATAGGCATCTAAAATGTTGTAACACTCATAATTAATGACCATGATCAGCCATGGTCAAATTGTAACATAAAATCACATAAAATGACTCAAAACTGAAAAATACATTTAATAAATATAATAAATTCAAGATTAATATTTTTCATCCATATTCCATGCATTTGTAACCATCCAAGAGTAAATGACATCCCATTTGAAGTAGCTTGAAGTCTTTGTTCATTAAATGAAGCTTGATTCTTCCTAAATTCCACTTGACTTTGCATAATTCTTCTTCTTTGGTTTGTGTAAACTTGGATAGCATGTATAGCTCATTCTTGATGTTCATATTGCATGTTGAAGGTTCCTTGATTCATACCATAATTTATTTATCCATTTATTTTATCATTACTATTTAATTGACCTACTTAGACTTAGGAAAATTCTCCAACACTTAGAAATTTTTTCTAACTCTCAGCCACTTTTCCTTTTGATCACACACCATTGGTTACATTCCTTTTCTCTCTATTAAAGGCTAAATAAAAATTATGCTTACTTGAACAATCACTAGAATTTCCATTTGCATTTAGGTTCACTCAAACCCTCTCAAGCCAACATTTGACCGTTTGCTTTTAACTTGAACTTATGCAAAGGAAAATAAGAGTTAGGGCTTACAATCTATCAGCCATTTGCCCCTCTTGTCTGCAATGAAAGCATATCCCTATACCAACCAAGCAGCACTCCCAAGAGTTACAAACTAGTCTGTCCTCCTTAATAGTTAAAGACTGAGAGCCCTATTGCCTCTAATGTCACTGAGGTCTATCTAAATTTTGGCTCTTTTGCTGGGGCTCTGGAGCTCTCTGATCTGTCTTCCTCATCCAACCTGAAGAGCATTCCACTCCTAAAAACTTTAACTGCTCGACCGTTGACTGAGAATCTATCTAACTTGCTAAGTAGAAGGCTTTTGCTTGGGTGGTTCGTTTAAATGCTTGCACTAAACCTCGCAATCCATCCTTTCGCCCTTGGATGAACCTCTTTATTCTTTTTGCCTCCGCGGCAACCATGGTAGGGGCAAAATGGGACAGCTGCTCGAACTCTTGGTCGTACTCCTCTACAGACATGTTGTTTTGCTCTAATCCCAAAAATTACTTCTTTTTGAGATGTCTCAGGTTAGCAGAGAAGCATTTCTCGTAGAAGCACTCCTTTAACTACTCCCACGTCACCGATTTGGCACCTGCACCTATCATCCTTTATGTTGTTTGCCACCAAATCTGAGCTTTGTCTGTCAGCACAAAAATGACACACTGCATCTTCTAGTCCTCTGGGCACTTCATACATCTGAAAAATTGTCTCTATGGAGGACAACCATAGTTATGCTTTAGTAGGGTCTTTTAGTGACCCATCAAAAGTGTGGGGGTTGTACTTCCTGAAATTTCGCAAATGTTTCACTTCTAGAGACAAATCTTGCTAGTTTTGACCCTAGACCTAAACTTGATGCCCTTGAACCTGAAAAGGTGGTACTTGCTGGGTTATATGGTCGTCATCATGTCCTTCATTCTCCCTATTACAGCTGTTGTGGCAGCCTCTCCTATCATTGTTGCCATCGTAGAATACTCAGGCAGAACGATCGGTGGAACTGGCATCCTATTGGAATAACCCCTCTGCAGAGATTTTAAATTAAATATGTAATAATATCCAATATTAATAAATATTTACCCAAAGAATCTTTCATATTAAATTGTTTAAAATATTTAAATCATATTTAAATATTTATCTTTTGCAGAATCTTTAATTTAAATCTCATATAAATTAAACAATTAATTATTTGAATCAAATTCAAATTAATTAATTAATTCTCTCTCTATTTTTTTTATATGGATTTCATCAAAATAAATAATCAATTATTTAAATTATATTCAAATAAATTAATTATCCATATTATAAAGTTATAATTTGAATGTTATTCAAATAAAATTTATAATAATTCATGTAATTAATTGTATCTAATACAATTAATATTTTTTCTCGTAAGTTTGAACTTTGCAATTTTTTCTTTCAACATATTTGATCCTTGTTGGTCCGTGGTGAGCTAGCAAGGGATCTTGTGGACCCATAGATTATAAGCTCCAATGATGCAAGATTAATTTAATTAAACTCTTTAATTAAATTAATCTTGATTCATTAACTACAGAACAAATCACTATAGACTCATAATTGAACTCTTATGCACTGTAGAACAACTTGTGTCCATGGATATAAGTAGTATAAACAAATCAATCCTTCACAAGTTGTTCATAATTACAACTGAGTCAAATTGCCGTTCTACCCATATAATTGCCTCTTTTCCTTAAGTACCATTGATTTCTCTATTGAACAATTTATTTATGATCCAACCATAAACTAGGTCCCTCTCGAGTCAGTGAGAGGGTGGGGCCCCTTGTTCAAGACTCGAAATCAGCACTTAAGGGAACTACTCATCTACTTACTCGATCTGGGAAGGAGTGAATTCCATCTTGTGAAGTTATGTTCCCAGCTCCCGATTTAGTCAAATCCTCAAAATGGTAGGCTTATTGAATCAGCAACTCAGGTCACTCTTACCCATGCAAATCAAAGAACCAACCTCACAAGCAGGAGTTCATAAGTCACTTAGGATTAAGATCGAGTCTCACATGATCATCTCGTGAAATATTAATCTTATCAATTAACGAATTTATAAAGAGAGATTAAATATTTCAGAGTCCGATCTTATACAAACTCTTTATATAAAATACCCCCACTCACATAACCAATCACAAAATCGGCCGTATCCATAATATCACCAAGATAAGACACCCAACCTTATCCAAATACTAAAGACCTTTAGGTTATTTCTTGAACATGATCCACCTATATGTTAACTACATACATGTTCAAGACTTCATGCAATAAACTTGGATTTTTCTGTTAATGGATAAATTAATATTGCATAATTAATAATTAAATTAATTAACTAATCAATTACAAAATATATAATTATAGAATACATATACTATATAATCTAATTTAATTAGTAAATGTATACATTAATTAAAAGTAATGAAAGAAATAAGAATAAAATAATACATATAATTTAGGAAAATTATTTTAAATGACAAAGCTGTTAAGAATATTTATAAAGAATAGCAAAATATCACAATCTATCTGCGATAGACCATGATAGATAATAAAATTTTGTTATATTTGTAAATATTTTGGTTCATTTTCCTATTATTTAAAACGGTCCTATAATTTATTTGGTAATAATGAATATAAAATGTGTTGGGTGCAATTTAAAATCTTTAAAACATAAATTTATAGGGTTAAAATATAAATAGTTGAACGGATATAAGGGCCCGTTTAGATTAACTTAAAAAATAAATATTTTTCAAATTTTCATTTTCATTTAAACATTTTTTATAATAAATGTTTAAAATAAAAACACTAATGACTTTCAAAATCTATTTTGAGTGGTTGTTAGACACATGTATTTCTTTCAAAATGACTTATTTTTAAAATTAAACACTTCAAAAGGTATTCCAAACACACCCTAAATCTCATTAATTTTAAAACATAAATATTAAACATGAAGTTTGAAAGTAAATCAATGAAGTAAAATGAAGACATTATGCAAAAAGTTTTAGAGATAAAATGTTGAATTCATTGTGTAGCTTTGCTTTATCACCTATTGCTTTGTGGTAAATGATCTATTGATGTTTTGATTTGCTAATAGGATTCGAGTTATCCTAGTTCTGTAATTCACTACGAATGACATGTTTTGAAATTCAAGGTATATTTTGAATGTCCATCCCTTGTTGAAGTGTCACTTAATTGCATAATATTTGGATTTGATATCTATCCTGCAAACTTACAGGCATATGGATTATTTAGAAGTCAATCTTTCTTTTCTGATAACTTTGGTAAACAAAATTGTTCCTCCAAGGGAATTATGCCTATCTATAAATTGGTACTCGTTCTGTTTTATTTTTATGTTTTTTATTGACCTTGCTATCCTAACGGTGACCTCTAGATTGAACTGTCTTGTTATCTTAGAAAATATGAATGCACAATTTGTTAATTGAGTTCATCAACTAGTCCCTATAATCAATAAAATTCTTTAATGGAGTTTCTTTTTATAACTTTGTTTTGATTGATGGATTATTTTCTAGATAAACTTCAATTTACAAATCTATATCATTGGAGTTTAATTATATTTGTTGTTAAATTTAGTTACGGAACGACTATCCTGTAGTTATGGTAGTCACTTAGATGTTTTGTTATAAGTTTACTTCAAGTTAAGGGTGATCTCTATTTTATTCCACACTTTTTATATTTGATTAGTTTGAGTTTATTATGTTTTTTTTCATCTCTTGAATCTCATTTCGTGATCAATCTATCTACCATTTGATTTTAATTATATATGCTGGTAAATTTAGATATGGAATGACTATCCTGCAAATATGGTAGTCACTTAAATGATTTGTTATAAATTTAGGTAAGCTAAAAGTGCCCTCCATTTTATTTCACTTTCTTATATGTCCTTATTGTCTCATTAGTATAATATGGTTTTTCTTATTCACTTCATTTTCTTAGGTTACAACATAAGGGATAAATCATTGATGAAAAAAGATATACTATCTAACAAATATGAAGAAGGTGTTGATAGTTTTATTGAGTTTGCTCAAATACGTTCGAGTGGTAAAACTTTTCTACGACGTCCATATATTAAGTGTGGAAATTGTAAGATGTTGGACACTAAGAAAGTGATAAACCACTTATTAATATTTGGTATTGACCTAAAATATGATAATTGGATATGACATGTAGAAAATCTTGTTAGGTATTTTCCATTAAACTTGGAGCCAAAATTAGACAACAACTTTGACAAACAAGTTTTGGATGATGATTTTGATGATAACATTGTTGAGATGGTAGAAGCGGCACAAGAACATAGTGTAGATTATCCAAAAAAATTTAAGAAGTTACTTGTATCTTAGAGGAGTATGCACTCATCCACCCTGCACAAATTTCAAGTGGTTCAAGCACTTAGGAACAATGCTCTAGGTTCTTGTGCAACAGGTTGATCTCGATGAAGAACAAGTTGTTGATATGTCTGTGTAATCTCGGGTAAGTAAAGAAAATGAGTATTTTAATAATTTTTTATCAATAAATATTGCTTTATCTAACTTTATTTAGTTATATCTTTTATGCAAATACCATTGGATAGTGTTTGTCATCAACTTACGTACTAATATAGTGTATTTAATTGACTTTATGGGATATGGTGTTCGTGAGAATGTAAAAACTATTGTCAATACATAAGTATTTAATAGTTGTTTCATATTATATGTATATCCATTATGTTAACACTTTAATATCTTTGTGTGTTTGTTTTGTTTAGGGGCATAAGAATGTTTTATGCTCGAACAAGTACACGAGCTCAACCTGTTACTTGGGTCCCCGTTAAGGTAAGCATTTCAATTTTGATGTAATGATACTATACTTTTGATTAATAGATTTGTTTTCTTCTAACACGGGTTGAAATATATGTGTATATATATAGTATGCTAAACAATCGGATAGTATGGAATGTGAATACTATACTATGAAATTCATACACAACATAGTAACTCGTAGGAGCACAATAATTACAGACGTGGTATACATTTGCTTAAACCATCTTCTTTAACTATAGTTTTTACACTTAATATAATCAATATAATTTACTTGTTTACTTATAGTTGACGAAGCAAACACCTTACAGTCAATTAGAATTAGACACAGTGAGAGTTGGGTATTGTGACTTTATAGGACATTACATTTGAGTATTGTGACTTGAAAGTTTCAATTTTGTTAGGTTTAAGGACAAGCGATATGATGTCAAGTTTGGTAGGATTAGGTCTTGTATGTTTCGATTTCAAGATACTAATTGTTTATAGAAAAATTGTTCTACTAGTTGATTAATAAAAATTACTTGATTCATTATTTTGTGTTATATGATGTTTCAATGAGATGGTTTGATGTTGTCAATTTAGATATTGTGATTGAAAAATTGGAGTTACTTCATTGTTGAAGTTGTGTAGTAGTGTAGTTGATGTTGTTGGAATAAATGATACGTAAATTTGGAGATATGTCGTTGTTGGAGTTGTGTAGTTTGTGGTTTGTAGGAGATGTGTAAAGTTGTTGTTTTGCAGGAGTTGGGTAATTGTTGGTTTGTAATTTTGAGCTAGCTAATATTGTGTGAGTTGGTATATTTGTTGTTTATGTATAAAATGTTGGGTTTTATGTCTTAAAACTCATAGTTTATAAATACCAAATATACTTTTATCATTCAATAAAGTTGTTATTGAAATTTATAATCAATAAGTAATTATTGAGTCTATAAAATGTTCTTACTAAATCTAAATCCAATCATCAAAGGATCCTAGACTGTTACATGAGACTCAAACTTTATATAGAGACATAAAACTAGATCAAGTTTAAGTTAACAGTCTAAATGGTCTATAGTAACTAGTACAAACGAAGTGATCCTAATTCATTCATGTGAAGACATGCGAGTGGGGTGTCCTGTGTAAAGAGTTTGCATAAGACCGAACCATCAAATAGTCACTTTTACTTTATAAACACCGTTTATTGTCTAAAACTGACTATCTCAACTTTGATGGCCTAGGCAACTCGAATCCTAAGCTAACTATGAACTTTTGTTTACTCGAGATTATCCTTAGATCTGCATTGGTGAGAGCAACTCAAAAGCGCTGGCTCAATATGCCTTCCATTTCAGGGGTAAGACCAGGTAGATAGCTAGGGACATAGGTGCAAGAAGGAATTCACTCCTACCCTCTTTTGGGTTAGTAGAGAGGTTGTTCTCTTAAGTGTTGAATCCAGGTCTTGAACAATAGGCGTCACCCTCTCAAATAGGGTTTGAGAGGACTTTTGATTTGGAAGTTGGACAATAAATCATTGTTCATTAGAGGATCAGTGGAACTTAAGGAATAAGATGTAATCACAGGGGTAAAATGGTAATTTTGATCCAGTTGTAATTACGAACAACCTGTGAAGGCTCAACTTACCAATCATGGTTATATCAAATGAACATAATATATCTAAAGTGAGGAGAGTGCAGCTACGGGCTTTAGTGGAGTGACTCTGTAATTAATGAATGTTGGTTAGGGAAAGCATTTGAACAAGAGGAATGAAAGGCTTGACTTTAAAGTTCGATCTGGTTTTCATCATTTTCACTTAAATAACAAAAAAGGAAAGAAGGGAGTGTTTTAATTTCCTTTTTTTGAGTCCATTCTTGTCGCAGTTGTTGGTTTGTTGTACTATTCTGTACCTCTCGAACGAGACGAGGTTCTCTTCCCGTTTTATGGATTTGGAGATTCGTCTAGGAAAAAGCATTTCTTAGCTATTAAGTTCAAATCATCCATAAACTCTGATTTGACTAATGAATTCCGGCACCCGGTCACGACGTCAATCAAGCGCATCATCTTTAACCTTTCGGAACTGGCGGGATAAGAAAGATTTTTTTTATCTAACTAGGTTAAAGAGTTTAACCGATTAATCTCTGATCGTTGGAGCTCATGATCTGTAGGTCCATAAGATCCTCTAGCTCATGATCTCATATAGGAATAAACAGAAGGAATAATTCGAATCGTTCAAATTAGGTTAATCATATGAGATATGAATAAGTAATTGATATATGACATCAAATGAGAGATTTGATCAAAAAATATTTAAATGGGATTTAAATATTGAAATTATGAATGTGGATTCATAATTGGAGACATGAATTTAGTCAAACAGTCGGTTTTCGAAAGAAGTCAAATAGTTGACTTTGTCCCGAGCAAGTCAAAGAGTTGTTTTAGCCAAACCTTCTAGAAAGGTTGGCCATGAGATTAAATTAATGTTTCTTACCAAATTAGTGGAAAAATCCACTAACTTGAAGAGTGGAACATTTAATTAATCACAACATTCTACACTTTGACACATAATCCTTGGCATGCATTAGTGGAATAACTTTTGGAGAACTTAGACATGCAAAAGTTACATGCAATTTGCCTTTTTTAAAGAAGGTCTTTGTTCATTTATTATTTTTTCTTGAAAAATCTTGGAAAATTTGAAGTCTTTTGAGAAACTAAATTTTCCTCACAAATTTCTCTTTTTTTTCTTCTTTAAAGAGTCCCACCACTCTATTCCAAGCCTTAGAGAATAACTAGAAAGACCTCTTGGTGGTCCAAGTGGGAGCAATTTCATGAAAGGAAGAAAAGCTACAAAAGTATATAATTTCTTTCCCTCTTCTCTAATTCATTTTGTATGATAATGCATGTTTAATCCTAGGTTGTTATATGCATCTAGATTGTTATTTTGATCCTCTTTCGTTTCCGCTGCGCATGTATGTATGAGATCCTTCATAAAATACAAGTAGGGTCCGGCTTGTTTGGAGTGAATGGAAATTGTAGGTATAAAGCTGACTTTGGGATCAATTATAGGTTGCGATGAGTTCCAGTGACCCGGATCGATTACAGGTTGCATATAAGGAGCCCCAATGACTCGAATCTTCTTTTTTTCCTCAATTTGTTATAGTTAACAACTAAAAAACGTCAGCAGAGATTGATAGTTGATGGACAAAAAAGGTCAATGAAAACATACAATAAATACATTCTTCTTAACGGGCAAAAAATGTCAATAAAAAGAGTCAACTGGATGGTTTTTACAAATACCTGATGGACAAAAGATATCAATGTTACCGTACTTTGATGTTCAAAATGTATCAACAAAAGTATCTATCTTGATAGTTTTTTCATATACTTGATGGGCAAAAAATGTCAATCTAACCTATCTTGGTGGCCAAAAACGTCAAGATAGGGTTTTTGTTTACGTTTTTTGGCCGTCAACAAAACTATCTTTCTTGATGGTCAGGCTTTCTTGATATGAGCTTACTTGACGGTTTTCGGCCATCAACATAAACCTTTCTTGACTCGTTTTTACCATCAACAAAAGCCAAAATTATAGTACTGTTACTTTTTTTTTAAGTTGAGTTTTAGTTTTTTAACACAATCAAGAAGTTTGGTGATAAGATAGATTATTTTTTTTCCTAGATTATAGGAATAATATAATTATCACCCTAATTATAAATGATTCACTCTCGTTTCCTCTTGAATTTCTCTCCATATTTTTCTATTTTCTTTCTTCCATTGTTGCTATTCCAATTTTGATGTGGTTATATTGACCAAGACATGAAAGGTACGTAAATGAAGTGGTATGACTATAAGGGTAAAATGGACATTATTTAAAAGTTTAAGGGTAAAGTGGTAAGCAAAAAATTCTCTCCTTCTACCCTTTTTAATATAATATAGATATAGATATAGATTTGACTACTCACTTAAGAGAAGGTACAACTCATAAATTACGTGGATATTTCATAACATATACTCAATCTCAAGTTATAATTCAAAAAAATTTCGGGTTTTGCTATTTTTCCAATTGAAATGTAATTATTGCTATATACCTGAATCCCATAATTTTATAATTTTATTCCCTTTTATGTGTTGTGAGATTTAAGATGGGCTACTTGCAAAATAGGCAAAACAGGTTACTAATATTATACTCATAGCCCATACTCACAGCCGAAACCTTTTAGTTTTGCAAAAATAACAAAAAACAAATCCAACCCATGATTAAAAATGGAAAATGTCAAAAATGTCTCGATATACTTGATACACCTGATACACTTGATACACTACTGTTGTACACTTGATACCCCTTGATTCACTTGATACACTAGTATTGTACACTTGATACACTTGGAATATATTCGTGATGCACTTGAAATATTGATTGTTGTTAGATACATTTCTAGTACCTTTATGTGTTACTTCAAATATCTATTGATTGATGTTTGATACGCTCATGTCTTAAGTCTGGTATACCGCTGATACACTTGGAATATCACATGCTTATAAAATGAAACACACATATTTTACCTTCAAAATAAACTACCGATACAATGTTGATTACGTTAGATATATTACTGATACATTGAAAAGTTGATTGTTGTTAGATATAGTGTTGATACATTCACGTGTTACTTTAAGCACTTATTGATATATGTCTGATACACTGATGTTTTAGGTTTGATATACTTCTAATGCACTTGGAATAATGTGCTTATAAAATAAAACACCTTTACTTTACTTTCAAAACTTTCTAAATGAACAAAATAAAAAATAAACAAATTATATAAGAAATACAAACAAATAGATGAAATTGCTTAATGATCAATTAATATAAATGTATCAGCTTACTAATATAGGAAATATGAGTATATCATATCACTGATATACTAAATCCACAGCAAGTAAAGCATTTTTCGGATGTTTTTCACTAATATATTAGTTATATTAACTTTACTTATTAAAAGTTTCTTGGTTGATATACAGTCATGTGTTATTTTGACTATTTATTAATTGATGTGAAAATACTTATATACCTTAGGTTTGATATACTTTTGATAAACTTGGCATATTAAGCAATACACTTTGTTCGTTTCATCCATACCTTATCAAACATTTTTCTATAGAAAATTAACTAATTAAAAGGCTAATGTTTTTGCATCATCTTTGTTATAGCTTCCATTAAATAATTTTAATTTAATTTCAATGTCATAAGACATTTGTAACAAGCCGACCAAGTAGACCCTTAAACGAATCATTACCTAAGGCATGCTCAATTTTAAAAGACACTCGACAAAATATTAAAAGCAGATTTGTGCTTTACATGAACTTAATACTTTATTTCAATAGAGAAGATCAATAAACGAATAAATATATAAACCTTAGTTTGGGGCACCCCTAAAGAAACAAGTGAAAGAGAACTCAATAACTAAAACTTATCCCAAAACAAGTTCAGATAGTTTGGACATGAAAGACTAATGCAAAATATGAGGACTGTGCGAAAGCTACTGCGGGTCTCATGACACCTTCAATGATTCTTTTTATCACTCACCGGCGCGCTCCTTCACTTACTTGGAAAACATACATGAGGAAAGGGTGAGTAAATAAATCACTTAGTAAGTAACCCTGCTACTAAGGCAAAGCTAAGCATTTAGCTCTACAAATACAGCATGCAAGTGGTCATGGTTCTACTTTTTACACTTCATTCAAAGGGGCGCTTTGTCAAGCCTGCCCTACCATTGGCGAACAGTGCTCACCAACCTCTAGTGAACTCCGTAGGAGACACTTACCTCTGATGATCACGAAGGAACACAGCCTCTGGTGATCCCGAAGGAACATGACCTCTGGTGATCCCGAAAAAATACAACCTCTGGTGAGCATTTTCACACCCCCTCCCTGATAACCTACTTATCCTGAAAGGAGATGTGAGGACAGCATACATCACCCCTCTTGTGACGTATACCATCCATTTCTACAAACTGATCTTGTGAGTTCCTAACAAACATATTGCTCCTTCATACATCCAAAACCATAACATATAGAAAGTTATATACATATCGATAATTCAAACTTTCAACTCATCCACAAGGCACTTATACAAAACCATATTTCAACTCCCAGCAAATGTACAACTAGGTCTATATGCCACCTATATAAGGTTTTACATACATACAACTCTTCAAACAGGAAAAATTTCTGGAAACTCGAAGCTTAAGCAGGGCAAGTTGGAGTAGGCAAAGCACTAGGAACGTCCTTGCCACCTGGAGGGAAAAGAAAACTTGAAAACATGAGCTAACAGCCCAGTGAGTGACTAATTTTTAACAAACTAATTTTTGTTCGAAAATTATCAGGATTTAAGCCAATTCCGACAGCATGAGTAAAACATATCTCATATTCATTGATTAAATCATGTTTAAATGCCCTTATCAAATCATACATGGTTTTTCAGCAATTCATAAATAAATCAGTATGGTTACAATACTTCTCCTTAATTGAGGTGGAGCAAAACTCAACACCCTAACGTCGAAAACAAATAAGGCTCGATGTGGAGCAGAACTCAACGCACCAGCATATAACCTCTATGTGCACATAGAACATGGCGGGTTGCCCAAGTACCTTCTCCATGTCCTTCAGTATTGAGTCCCAGGGAAACTCACATGCCTTCTCATGTCCATCAGCACTGAGTCTCCTCTAAAACATTTTCCTTTAAGGAAAGCAATACTTTATACAAACAGTTTATATGCAAATCTTTCATGAGAAACCAGGGCAATTCTTAAATCAATAACATTTTATAAACATAATATTCAATACCGTTTAACAAAACATAAACTATACTTTGTAAATTGATTGATCACAAAATCATAAATAAACTAGAAAATCAAACTAACATGTACAACGAAATCGTTGAAACAAGAAAAGTGTCACTCAGAGCTCTTTCTAGGCCTTGAGTGGATTATACGCCTTTCCTATCTCCTCTTGGCCTGAAATAAACATTTTTCCTTACATTACGCTTCTTTTTACTTGATCGTTTAATTTGCATAATTAAACTCAAATCATGATTCATCACCGAGTCTCCCCTTTTTCCAAAGTAAACCTAATAAGCAAGATTACCAACGAAAATCCCACATTCCCAGCGAGATTACTAGCGGAACTACCCAACAGGACAACGATACTAGCAACACTAGGATAAACGAGACTAGTGAGATTACCTGAGGAGTGAGACCTAGCGAAAGTCAGTGAGATTTATGAGACAAAAAGCTCCTCTGCATCACCAGCGAGATTTGTCTCGCTACTCACTCTCCAATTCTTAGCGACACCAGCTTCCTATCGAACCCGATAGTAGAGTTTCCTCCTTTCCTTTTGTTCTCACTTCTGTCAGTTAAAAGTCATATTTCAAGCTAGATTTAGAACTTCTTTCCTTCTACAAACTTGTAGAGAAATATGTTTTCTAGCTTACCTCGAATTTTTGTTGCTTAACTGGTCCTTGTTTGTCAGATATTACAAGATTTCTTCGCACTACTCCAGATTGCACAGAAATTCCTTATCAGTAACTTCCAGCTAAAGGTTTACATGTTTCTATTCCATTTCAACTCGAGCATCCTTCATAAAAGTTGTTCAGAATTGAGTTAACTTACTAACCTTAAAATTTCAGCCTTAGACTCGATCTTCTCGATTTGTTTTACTCCAAACATCAGATACTGTCCAGTCTGTGTGTCCACAAACAACGTTCTGTTCCAGCTTAGATTTAAACACCAAAACGAGTAAGCTTCTATCCAAAATCCACAAGAACACCTTCTTCTACCTTTCCTTGTAGTTCCTCTAAAAAATGGAACCGACTTAAGTTCTCGAAAATGTCGAAAAATGATAAAATATTTAATTCACTTACCTATATATATGTTGCCGACTTAACTCTCTTAGTTAAGGCACTCAACGTAAGGCACTCAACGCAGCCTACCACCAACACCCTCAGCAGATAACCACCCTCAACGCATGGTACCCTCAATGCCTCCTACCTTCAACGCTTACAACTCAATCAATTATACCCGTCTTCAACGCATGGGGACCTTAACGCATGGCAACCTTACCAATGCATGGTAGGTCAAAAACATTTCTTTCCCCGCCAATGATCAACTTCTCTTCCAACACAAGTGACTGCTTCAGCTCACAACTCTTCGTGATTTTATCTTCAACGCATGGCCACTCAAAAGAAAAATGTTCTCTTCTCTGCTTTCATCGACGCAGTCTGCCAATGCTTAGCTCTTCCACTCTCGGCTACTTTTCCTCTAGCAACGCATAGCCACCATTTCACTTGCCTTCTCCCAACACTTAGTATTATAAGCCAGTGCTTACAAGCATGCTACCAACGTAGGGGGTAACTATCACCACCCTGCATACCTAGTCAAACATGTAGGGATCCCTCACAACATGATTTCGTAATACCTCTCATGCATTCATCAACATGCTCATATACATTACAACATGATTTCATAATACCTCTCTTGCATTCCTCAAAATGCTCATATAAACTTGTCCTCATGAAATTTTATGCAAACACATTACGGAAGGCAAGACTCCCAAGTATGAAAGTCAATATCATATTCAATATCATATTTATTTAACCAAACTGCCTGGCACGTAGGCAGTTCCAGTAGTAAGATCACTTACCTTGATTCTAGATCTAAATCGCTAAACAAGCCCCAAATCCTCGCAAAGATTACTGTATAAGAAAACCGAGAGTAAAATTTCCAACTTAAATTAACCACCCAGCCTAAACCCCAACACAAGCTAAACCAAATTCAATTCAAAAGAATTTTTACCCAAAGCGTGGCTTAACCCGAAATCGCTTCCAACCTTTCGAACCAATGAAACTTTAAGCCACTTACCAAGATTTAACCAATAGAACCTAAAATCCAAGGTGAAATTAATCGGGTAAACAAGGCCACAAGAAACCCACCAAAACTTAACAAAATAGGCCACAACCAAAACTTGGATCCAAATACTCATCCAACCAAACAAAATTGGTGACTAGCGGTGGACGGCGGCAACGGCTCGAGCTGCTCGCGGACACCCACGGCCCAATGGTCGAACGATCTGAACAACGGCGGGGATGGCAGACGAACCGAATAGTAATGTTGTCTAAGGTGTGGTGGAAACAAAATGACAGTATGAAGCGTCGTGACTGGTCACCGACGTCTGCTTCGATAGATGCTAGTGCTGAGAAGCCGACGGAAACATAGGTGGCATGACGCGAAGGTACAGGGGGCCGACGGCTTCATGCGGGAGAGAGGGAGAAATTTCTTTTTTTTTCTTTTTTGCATGTAAAACCGAGAAGGGCTTATAATAACCGTAATTACCCCTTTTTATCATTTAAATAAACACAAACCCTTTTCCTTTTCCCAATCACAATAAAATCTTCTTAATTTAATTTTCCCAACTAATCAAATCTATTTTTTTCTTCCAAAATATTATACTTAAGTTATTTCTCACCTAGTCAAACCCCCAGATCTCTTAAATCCAAATAAAATCCCACCAACCATTTCAAATCCAAAGTTTAAACTTAATTTAATTTTTTTTTCCACTTAACTTAATTATCCTGCTAACTGAAGAAATCAAATTTCTCAACACCCAAATAATCCCAATTAATGCAAGACAATTAAATTATCCTAATAATTAAAGAATTTACCTCGAAAATTTAGGTTGTCACATTCTTCCCTCCTTAAGAAACTTTGGTCCTCGAAAGTTCTAATTTTGGAACAATTCCGGGTACCTTGATCTCATGTCTAAATTTGTGTTTAGGGCTACTGGAAACCCTCCAATTTATAGAGTTGGCCACCATAAATTCTTTCCAAAAAGAAAAAATCTTCAAATTAGGAAAGCTAGTGTGCGGCACCGCCTGATATGGAAAGTTGGCGCTGCAGCACTGCCGCTATGCTGAATCGGACTGCTCTCTTGGGAAAAAGCACCACGGCGCTGCCCGATTTTTGGCAAATGTGTATTTTTCTTCTCTTTTTCACTAGATTCTTGCTCAGTTTTGATCTTTTGGTCTTCTCTTCTAATTTTATTTATTTTGACCTAAAAACCACTAGCAAACAAGTGAAATCTAATATAAACTCTCTTAATTTGAGAGAATAGAAAGCACTTTTCAAGCGCTTTTCACCACCCCAAACTTAGAGATTTGCTAGTCCCGAGCAAAGAATAAAATCAAATAGAGAGAGTTTAGAAAAAGAAGTGTGCAACCATCTCAGAGAATAGCATTTAGAGCTTAAGTAGAAACATGCAACCATATCTATATTGATATAATCATTCAAGGCCAAATCTTGCTATCTCCCATGTGTGTGTGCAAGCCTCATTCAATTTAAAATGCTAAAACTCAAATTGAGACTTAAGAGAGCTTCCTTAGTTTTCCCCCTACCCTAGCTCATGCACCAATCTTCAAGTATCCACACATTTCAAGTGAGCAATATGTCCACTAAGGTGTCTTTCAATAATATATTTTTTTCTTGGGCTCTAAACTTGCATTCTTTTACCTAGGGGCACTAGCTTTCACACATTCACTGTAGGGACTCGTAAGTAGTCAATTCCCAGGCATCCGTACTGATCACAATAAAGAATGGTCTTTTTACCCCCCATCCATACATTCTCATTACAAGTTTAACATTTGAAAAGATAGGCAAATAAAGCTCACATATTTTTTTTGTACACTTTTTCTTTTCTCAAAGGCATGTATACTCTTTTTTTTTTCCTTAGTCTAAGATTATAAACTATCATGCATTTCTACTCTCTAACCGGTGGGGCCTTTCAGAGTGAACCAAAAATACACCCAACTTAATTCTTTTTTTCAATTAAAGATTCTAAATTAAAGTGGCTACGTGCTCAAGAATATGGGAGATGCGTTTTTACAAAAAATCTCTAGCCAACCTTCCTGTAAAAGATCTTTGCTTAACATCAAGCATGATTTTGAAAGGGACTTAAATGAATTTAACTCAAGATGATGCTATTCTATTTCCACAATAAGTCATCTATCATGCAAATTCAAATCTCATCATGGGCAATCAACATCAAAGCACACAACCATAAAGAAAAAAAAACATTCCCATTAACTTTGAAAGCTCCAAAATTTTCAAAAAATTTTCAAAATTTCATTAACACACATATGATCATTAAAGCCTCACAAACATGCATAGCAAGATAAGAAAACACACAAAAGTACGACTGACATCTCCCACCCCAAACTTAGAATCATGCATTGTCCCCAATGCATAAGAGCATGTAACAAGGAAAGAACAAGTGTCACACCCCATCCCGAACTATCCTCCGCCCGAGACGGAGCGTGAAAACAGTAATCATCGACTTACTGGACGACTTCCTCTTAAGAACTTCCTTTATATCCATTAAACTACACTTCCTAGGACAGTGATACTATTAACTCTTGACAAACCTCGACTTCGACGGGCAAAGAGAACTGTCATGATACCTAAAAAATGGAAAAGATATGAAAGGGTGAGCTAACAGCTCAGTGAGTAACAGTTTTTGTAAAACTATATTTACTACAGAAACAAGCATATTAAAATTACCATATACCATAATCATGAAACCTGGATTTAAATCATCATTACTGCAAAACATATTCCTCGATAATTTAGTCAAATTACACACGTTCCATAATCTACGTAAAACATAGTTCAAACATCATTTTTGTAAAATCGTACTTTCCATCAACTTAATCAAATCACATAAATTCATTCCAGAATAGTTTACATGAAATCAGTTCATTCTTAAAAATTTCCTTAGTTGAAGCGGAGCCGAGCTCTACGCTACTCAACGTCGATTATCCGTAGTTGTGTGGAGTAATCTCAACACATCAGCGTCGTATATTCCTCTATATGCACATAGATATTATAATCTGAGCCGCCCGCAATGCCTTCTCCAAGTCTCTGAGCATTGGGGTCCCATTTCCATATACAGGTTACCCATTTGCCTTCTACGAGTCCCTCAGCATTGGGTACCTTTTTCTATATTCATATGCCGGCTACCCCTTAGCCTTCTCCAAGTCCTTGAGCCTCGGGTGCCCCTTTTTAAAGTTTTATAAATACACCAATTATGTTTTGGAAACATCATATCATAAACTCATAAGTTAACCGTTTCCAAATAAAATCATATAATATCAAAATAGTATGCTTCCAGTAAACTCAAGTTCAAAGCTTTAATACCAACATCATGCTTTTTAGTAAAATCATGTAATCATATATTATCAACCAGCATATAGCACATAACCAGCATACCCAAATGTTTTTCAAATAAAACACATGCACTTACTCATCGAAAACTCATGAAATCATATTTTGAAAAAGACGTTAATGTTACTCACATTATACTTGCTCAAGAATAGTTCCTCCTCCTTTTCACTATTTCCTCTTTCCTGAGCTTCTTGGACGCAACGTTCTAACCCTGGAACGTAAGGCTTTATATTCCTCTGTCAGCTCAGTTGGACGCAACCCTGCCCTCGAACGCAAGGTTGATAGCTAACCCGAGGTGCAGCCTAACTCTTCTTTACTTCTTTTTTGGATGCGTCAACCTCTCTTGAACGCAAGGTTCACCTTGACCACATCGTTTATCTTGAACGCAAGGCTGACCCCTTAGACGCAAGACAACTTCTTTAATACAAGATAGCTAAGTTGTCAAGAATATCTTCTTTTTTGGCTGCAGACTTCTACTACGGACACAAGGATTCCTTCTTTCTGCCTTCTCTCTCCCCTTTCTCTCAAGAATTCTTACTTCAGCATCATCAGTCGCTCCTTTCCCTCAAGGTCCTATTTATAGCTTTGGAATAAAGGGCTTGTCATACTACTTCTCCTCTCTTTTTGCCACTTGTTTCCACATGTTACGCTGCATGCTTAACCAACTATGTATTTATCCAAGCGTCACCTTGCATGCAATACTTAACATGCCTTCTAACACCTCCTACTTATAAATAAGGTGTCAAGTCTATATGAAGCCACCTAGCTTTTATAAGCTTAACTTATGCGTCCAATTTTCTTCCCTTATGTCAAATCTTAACTACAAATCCTTCTCTTGTGTGATCATACATCGGACGATGTGATTTACCCTTGTTGACCAAATCCAACTCAAAACCACCCTTCATGCGTTTTTGCGTTCACCTCCACTTCGTTCTGCATCCATGATCTTCCTCTTGTCCTTGAGGATTCCTTGATTATCCCTCAATGCGCTTGGGCTTGTAATCCAAGGTTATTCATTTAACCCTTCTCCTTGTACTAAAATGTCTCTTATGATAAATTAGTATACGTCCACCTTTAGCATGCATTACCTTAGTCCTGACCATGCGTCCAACATGGCCTCTTACTTCTTTTCTTTATAGGCTCTTCAACGCATCCATTTTTAAAAGTAGAGTGTGACAACAAGCCTGGGAGCAAGCAGGACCACCAAACAGGATTGGTATAAGGAGTACTTTTGTGAGGAACCAAGATCCTGAAAAATCAGAAAGCAAATGAGTGACTCAAAGATTATTGAAAATAAAATAAAAAGAAAAATAAAGAAAGCAATAAAATTGGGTTGCCTCTAAACAAGCGCTTGGTTTAATGTCTTCTAGCTAGACGGGACTCACACATCATAGCAGAACCCACAGTGGTTTCTTCCTTCCATGCTTTGGATCACCTACAACTTTTAGTTTTCGCCCACATTGACACTCATAAACATATTCATTGAGATTTAGTGGGTTGGTCAACAATTCATTATCAAGTTGGACATCATCTTTTCTAATGTAGTCAAGCATCATTAAGGAGTCATCATTATGAGATTTTACCGAACTCACTACTTCATTTTTAACATGTTTCTCCACAACTTGTTCATAATTCATTTTAGGTTTTGGAGGCATGCAAGGAGAACTAGGAGCCTTATCACAACTAGAAACATGCTTCATAGGATTTTCTAATTTAACATCAAGCATGCCATTAGTCTTACCATTCAAAGGAAGATCATCATGTATCGAGTTTTTACTAGAAGGGATAGGCGATGTTACCTTTGTGCTTGATTCATGATGCTCATACATTTTCACATCCGAATGCTTATGGGCTTTATAGATGTCGAATATTAACTCCTCATCATTAAGGCGAAATGTGAGCTTTCCATCTTGCACATCGATGAGGGCCCTTCCGGTAGCCAAGAAAGGCCTCTCAAGAATTATGGAGACTTCAACGTCTTCCTCTATGTCTAATATCACAAAGTCCGCAGGGAAGATAAACTTGCCCACCTTGACCAATACGTCCTCCACAATGCCATAGAGATGGACAAATGATTGATCGGTCAAAAGCAAGGATATGGTAGTTGGTTGCACCGCTCTACCGTTGAGCTTCCTAAACATGGATAAAGGCATTAAGTTAATAGAAGCTCCAAGATCACAAAGTGGTTTAGTAACCTAATTATTGCCTAAATGACAAGGGATAGAGAAACTCCCTGGATCTTTTAATTTTGGAGGCAATTTTCTTTGAAGAGTCGCGCTACATTCTTCGGTTAGTGCAACTGTTTCGTAATCTCCATACTTCTTCTTGTTAAACAACACATCCTTCATGAACTTGGCATACTTAGGCATTTGTTCTAATGCCTCTACAAAAGGAAGGTTAATTTCCAACTTTTTGAATATGTCTAAGAATTCAGAAAATTGAGCATCAATCTTTTTCTTTTAAAATATTTGACGAAAAGGTAAAGTGTTAGGGATAAAGGAAGTAGAGTTAGCAGAACTCCCTATGTTTGACTTTGATTTCTCATTTTCCTTAGATGCACTCTCTTTTTGTGGAATGGTCTCTATGATGGCTTTATCTTCTTCTTGTAGGAGCTCATCACCATCTATTATGATGTGTTTCCTCAACTCCTTGTCAATCCTTAGGTTATGGCATTGCATTCCTCCTTAGGGTTCTTCTCCAGAGAATTTGGCAATTTACCTTTTTGCATTGTGTGGAGAAATGTGGCCATTTGACTATGTTGAACCTCGAAGTTTTGAATTGCCTTACCTTGGCTTTAAACGGTGCTTGCTATGGCTTGGACCAAATTCTCCAATGTGGTTGTTCTTAATCTTGACTTTTTGACAAAGTCAAGCATTATGTCCTCTAATGATGATGTCTTTGCATTCCCCGCTCCATTGAATCCTTGAGGTGCTTGCTAACACATTCTTGTTGTTGGCATATGAGAAGTTCTCATGATTCCTCAAGTTGGGATGATAGTCAGTTGGAAGTAGTTGTTGACCTCGGTATTGTCCTCTATCCACATAATTGGCCACCTCTAACTCACTTGGCTCTTGTTGATTTGCCATGGCTGCAAGGGAAGCTATAGATGGTGGACTGGCTTGGGCTTGGCTTCCTTGGGACAATTTAGATAAAGCATTAGTGAAAGAAACTAATTGAGCTTTTAGAGAACTTACCTCGTCTATCTCATATCATCCAGTGGCTTTTGGGATAAATGGAGAAGAACGTTCACATGGCCAATTGTACAATGTAGTGGCCAAGAGTTTAGCCAATTCATCAAAACCCTAAAACCAAAGAGTTTAGCCATTCATAGCTTTAAGCAACATGTTCAAACAATATAAACAAAGAAAGAGTGTAAAAAAAGGAAAACTCTGTTAGGAAGAAGCCCTTGATTGAGGAAGAACCGCCAAGATGTCCTTCAGTCTTCACGTTGGGAACGCGAACGGCACCAAACTCTCTTTCTCGAACTCTTCTCTTTTTTTTGCAGCCAATTCACTCTTTGAGACTCTTTTGGTGTGTTGATACGTGATTTTTTGATGTCTAACTTCGTGTTTAGGGCTGCTGGAAACCCTCTAATTTATAGAGTTGGCCGGCCAAAATTCTATCCCAAAAAAAAAAAAAAAAAACTTCAAATTATGAAAGTTGGCACAGCAGCGCTGGTCACTGGGTCGTGACACTACTTGATATGAAAAGTTGGCACCGCAGCACTACTGCTATGCTGAATCGGACTGCTCTCTCAGGAAAAAGTGTCACGGCGGCGCCGGACCGGTGCTGCCGTGTTTTTGAAAAATGTGTATTTTTCTTTTCTTTTTCACTGGATTCTGGCTCGGTTTTGATCTTTGGTCTTCTCTTCTAATTTTCTTTATTTTGACATAAAAACACTAGCAAACAAGTGAAGTCTAGTATAAACTCCCTTAATTTGAGAGAATAGAAAGCACTTTTCAAGTGCTTTTCACGGTCCCCACATACAGTTTAAGACTCATAAAACTGCCTAGGATGTTAGTTTATTGGATTTAGGGTTATTAAGACAAAACAAACAAAAACAATCAATAACGCTTATTGAAGTAACACATCAATAACTCTTCATTAATAATTTAATCATGATTAAATAATTACATCTACAACCTACAAGTTTTAAGGCATAAAACCCAACAAACTTCCACTTGAACTAAAACTCTAGTGGGTTGTACATAAAGAGAAGTGAGAATGATAAGTATGTAAATACAATAAACTAGGGCATCCATATACCCATTACACATTTCCCACTTGCCTTAGATTACACAATGTCTATATCTAGCAGGCCTAGACTTTTTAGATTACCCTTGGCTGAGAGAGCTTTCGTAAATGGATTTGCAATGTTATGCTCCAAAGTGATTTTTGTGACGATCACATCTCCTCGTTGTACAATCTCCCGTATAAGGTGATGCTTCCTGTCACTATGCTTTCTTCGTTTGTGGCTGCGAAGCTCTTTAGAGTTGGCTACTGCCCCGCTATTGTCACAGTATAATGTGATGAGCCGGACTGCTTCCTTTGCTGCTTCACAAGTAGTTACATACTTAGCCTCCATAGTAGAGTCTGCAATGCATCCTTGTTTAATGCTACACCATACTACAGCTCCTTCATTTGAGGTAAACACTGATCTTCACGTGGATTTTCTAGAATCCTTGTCAATTTGAAAATTAGAGTCGGTGTATCCCGTAAGGATCAAATCCTTAACTCCATACACCAGCTTGTAGTCCCTCGTTCTTCTAAGATACTTGAGGATGTTTTTAACCGCAGTCCAGTGGTCAAACCCTAGATTGGACTAGTACCTACTGGCTATTCCCACTACATAACAAATGTATGGCCTAGTGCAGAGCATAGCATACATTAAGTTGCCCACAGCTGAGGCATAGGGAATACGTCTCATATCCTCAATTTCTTGAGGTGTTGATAACTTGTAGAAATATAAGTTATTACATCCTTTTTTTTAGAAAAATAGAGATTAAATAGAGAATCATGCGGTAGTTGATGTTAAATTCTATTGATAAATCTTCCTATGCGTTCTACTCTTGTAAATTGATGAAGATAATTATTTTATAGCTTTTTTAGCCTAAAACGCATGTTTTAACACAAAAAAGCAAGCAACCTGAGGATGCGCTGACAACCGCTCAACGCAGGATGATGCATTAGTAACATATGGATGCATCGACATAAGTGAACGCATGAACCCAAGTTCTCCATGGACGCATAACAACCAGAAATGCAAGGTAGCGAAAAATCAGATCAGAATCTTGAGAGATTGTCGGAAAGATTGACATGCATGATCTATGGCTAAAGTGGTGGATCTAAATTGAACCGAGAATTACGCAATCAGGCGAGATAGACGCACGACATCAATTGCACCTCCAATCATGCAGATTTGCCACTGATTACGAAAGCAACCTCTATAAAAGGGCAGACCTACAACCAAAAAGTTATTTTTGATTCTCGGAAGAATTCCTAAGTGACAGCAGAGTTCTCTCCAAAAGACAACCAGAGACGAATAGCTCGAGAGAGAAGAGTCTTCCCTCCGCCTGACCACTTCACAGCAAAACTTCATGTTTCCATTCTAGCGACTCAAGACATTGAAATGCTTTCCTGCTTTCTATCTCTTTTTTTAGTTATGATTTTAGATTTGTGTCAAGACATCGAGTTGTCTAAAATTGTATTTCGTTCATTAATCTACAATTCTTCCATGTCTATCCATTTCTCTACATTTTCTGCTTATTACTTTGAATCCATGAGTAGCTAATCTTTCAAGGGTCACGGGTTGCGTTAGCATCTAAATAAGACCCATAATGTAACTATTGCATCTTGTCAATTGTAATCTTAATCTGATACTTATGTCCATCTAGCTAATCGATACAAGTAGTAATAATCAGACTGCTCGAGAGGGTAAGTGATTGTGGAACTCAATTGACAAGGCGAAGAAGTGTTACCTGTCTATAGGAATAACCTTGGTACTTAACACTCTCCTATACGGTATAGACATATAACACATAACGGCTGACAACCGAGAGAAGAGTCGCAAGTATGAATAGACTATCACTATGCGTTTCTGATTTTAGATGTTAACCAACCCGAACCCTGTTTTTCCCCATTCATTTAATCCATTTAGCTGACTTTGCTGTGTCGCATACCTTACCATTTACCACATTTTAATCTAGTGTACATGTTATCGCTTTCTTTAGTTAGACGCATCTTTCTCAACTATTTTTGGTTACCACTCAAACTCTAATAATCCAATTAATTATGGAATTAGCATAGTCCCTGTGTTCGACCTCGGATTCACCGAGTAAACCTATTTCTTTGCTTATACTTGGGTTAAGAATAGAAAAACTTTACAGATCATAAACGCATAGTATTAAACATGTTCAACACATAGTATGTTAAACACATAGTAGTAAGCTTAATAATAAAGATAAACACAGCAGCAAGTTTTGGATTTCAGATCTGTTGCACAACAGGTGTCTTAGGACACTGTTCCTTAGACAAATGAACCCCATGCTTGAATGGTAATAAACCCTTCTAAGAGTTCTACATCGAATATCGAGTCAACATTTTGTCAATACAAGTTGCTTGAGGCAAGGCAAGCATTCTGTTCTTGCGATCCCTAATGATTTGGATCCCAAGAATATACTGCGCCTCTCCCAAATCTTTCATTTGGATTAGGCTGCCAACCAATTTTTAACATCAGTAAGAGATCCTACATCATTCCCAATGAGTAGGATGTCATCCACATAAAGTACTAAAACAGTTACATTACTTTTGATGATTTTCTTATATACACAAGGCTCATCAACATTTTGTTCAAAACCAAAAAATTTGATCGCAGTATCAAACCTAATATTCCAAGATTTGGATGCTTGTTTTAACTCATAAATGGGTCAATTTAGCTTGCAAACATTTTGCTCCTAACTTTGAGCTATGAACCCCTCGAGCTGAGACATGAAGATACTTTCTTCAAGATTGTCATTCAGAAAAGCAGTCTTGACATCCATTTGCCAAATTTCGTAGTCATAATATGAGGCTATGGATAAGAGAATTCTTATAGACTTAAGCATCGCAACAGGGGAAAAAGTTTCTTCATACTCAACCCCTTCCCTTTGGATGTAGCCCTTTGCTACAAGTCTAGCTCTGAAGGTCTGTACCTTCCCAGTACATCTCTCTTTTGCTTATAGATCCATTTACACCTTTTGGGTTTAACCCTTTCAAGTGGATTTACAAGTTCCCATACTGAATTGAAGTACATAGACTCCATTTCAAGATCCATGGCTTTGATCCATTGGTCCTTGTCCAAATCATTCATTGCTTGTTTATAGGACAATGGATCCTCAACACCATCGTCTGGCACGACGACTTGAGTTTCAGTTAAGCCTAAGTAACGATTAGGTTGTGATACAACTCTCCCACTGCGTCGAGACATTCACAACGATTGAGAAGGATGAGACTAACCAAAAGTACTAGCTCCTTCATTAAGAGTGACCATTCTCATCCACAACTCTTGTTGACTCTTTGGTAGCTTCATTTAATACCATTTTGCTTCGTGGTTTATGATATCTCATGTGGTCTTCGTCCAAGAATGTAGCGTTTGTCGATACAAACACTTGATTTTCTTGGGGGTCGAAGAAGAAACCACCTCTCATTTCCTAAGGGTAACTAACAAATTGGCATAATCTTGAACAAGGTTCCAATTTCTTAGGATTTGTCACTAGCACATGTGCAGGACAACTCTAGATTCTGAAGTAGCACAAACTAGGTTTATGTCCCCTCCACAACTCGAAAGGCGTTTCAGAAACACTCTTCGAGGGAACATTGTTTAAGATATAAACTGCAATCTCTACTACATACCCCCAAAACGAGCTAGGCAATTAAGCATAGCTCATCATAGAACAAACCATGTCTACAAGGTTCTATTTCTCCTTTCTGATACATTATTCTGTTGAGGTGTACCAGGTGCTGAGAGTTGGGATTGGATTCCATGTTCTATCAAATAGTCCTGGAATCTTAAATCTGTGTACTCTCCACTTCGATCAGATCGAAGTGTTTTAATTGTTTTACCTAACAGGTTTTCAACTTCTGCCTTATACTCCTTAAACTTTTCAAGTGCTTCAGACTTATGTTCCATTAGGTATAAATAACCATACTTCGAATAATCATCTATAAAAGAGATGAAGTATTCGTACCCTCTTCGAGCTTTTACATTCATTGGGCCACAGAGATTCGAATGTATGAGTTCTAAAGGTCCTTTGGCTCTATAACCTTTTCCACTAAAAGGTCTTTTAGTCATTTTACCTTTAAGACAAGATTCACATGGAGGTAATGAATTATCTTCTAACTTATTTAGAAGTTCATTCTTTACCAATCTCCCAATCCTATTAAGATTTATGTGACCTAATCTCAAATGCCAAAGATAAGTACTATTGTTACTGGGATAAATTCTTTGCTTTTAGTTTGAGTATTAGCTGTTTTAAACATCTTATGATTTAAAAGTTCCTTTGCTTCAATTAGTCTTAACACATCAAAGTTATTTTCTAATTTAGCAGAACAAATACATACACCATTTTTCAAAATGAACGCTTCATTAACAGAAAAAATAACTGAGTACAATTGTTCAATTATCCAGGAAATAGATACTCAGTTCCTATTCATTTCAAGAACTATATATAGATTTTCTAAAAATAAAAATCTATTTCTAAAAAACAACTTTGTAGCTCCCACTGCACCGGCTGAAATGGCATCTCCCGTTCCAACCTTGAGTGTCATTTCACCCTTCTCAAACTGCTAGAAGGAACTAATTCTCTGTAAAGAAAAGCAAACATGGTTGGTGGCACCCGAATCAAGTATCTAGGCATTATAGTCATTTTCCACTAAACAAGTTTCTAAAACAAGTCAATCATATTTACCTGTTTTTTCCTTCTTTTTCTCAACAAGGTACTTAGGGCAATTGCATTTCCAATGATCATCTATATTGTAGTGGAAGCACTTGCCCTTGTTAGCCACCTTAGCCTTACCTTTGTTTTTCCCAGCAGCGGGAGCCTTCCCCTTTCCTCCTTTCTTTTTCTAGATCTTCTTAGAATCAGAAGATGAGGGAACAGACTTAGTTCCAGAGGATGAACCCTTGTGGAACTTTTTGAAATGGGCAACATTTGCCTCTCCATCGATCGGTCTCTTATTTTTCATAAGAGATCAATAAGTCTATAACTCATTCAAGTGGGTTCTCATGGTGTACATTGTAAGCCCCACAGTTAGTTTAGGAAGTTAGCAAGCTATAAAGACTGGTTTTGGAAGATGACAAGTTAAAGAAGGTAAGTAAAGAGTGGCCAAGAGCCTTAAGGCGCGTTTGTGAAGGCTACTATGCATTAGTGAGGGTGTGCCATGCATTTGTGAAGGCTGCTATGCATTGGTGAGGGTGTGCCATGCATTTGTCAATGCTGCATACTTCAGCTCACCAACGCATTGGTGAGGATGTACCATGCATTTGTCAAGCCTGCTATGCGTTGGTGAGCTGAAGTATGCGTTGTCCAATTCATTTTTAAAGGAAAGAAAGTAGAGGTTAAGTCGGCGACCTATTTAAGTGAGTAAGCTGAGTGTTTGATCATTTTAAACACATTCAAAAGCTCAAATCGGTTGAATTTCACAGTTGAAAGACGAAGAGAGGTAGGAGAAGGTGTTTAGGGCAAAGTTGTGGAAAATTCAGATCGTTTTCATGGTAAAACTGAAGCTAGAATAGTGAGTCTGTCTGCTGTCGCGCAATCCAAGCGTGGTCTGGTTTTTGGAGAAGAACAAGCTGAAGAGATCGAATTTAGGGCTAAAATTTTAAGGTCAGTAAGTTAACTTAATTCTTAACAACTTTTATGGAGGATGTTTGAGCTGAATTGGAAGGGAAATATGTAAACTTTTAGGTGGAAGTGACTAATATAGAATTGATGTGTGATCTAAAGTAGCACAAGGTAATCTTGAAATATCTGACTAACGAGGAAGAGTTAAGCTTTGAAAATTTAAGGTAAGCTGGAAATCATATTTCTCTACAAGTTTGTAGAAGAAAAGAAGTTCTAAATTTGGTTGGAAATGATACTTTTAATAGGTAAAATTGAGAATAAGAGGAAGGCAGAAACTGAGATAACGAATGTCGCTAGAACTGTAGTGTCGCTGAGAAGTTGGAGAGTGAGTAGCGAGAAGAGTGTCACTGGTAGCGCAGAGAGCTATGCATCTCATAAATCTCGCTGGGTATCGCTCGGTATCGCTGTTCAAGTAAGTCTCGTTGGTCTCGCTCACAATGGTATGGCTAGTGTCGTGTGCTTGTAGTTTAACCTCGCTAGTAATCTCGCTAGTAGTGTGGAATCTCACTAGTAATCTCGCTAGTGGTGTGGAATCTCGCTTAATATGATTGTTTTTGGAAGAAGTCGGTCTTAGTGGTGTAACATGAATAAATTACAAATGTGTAAACTAATGGTTTGTAAAAAAGAACTTTAGGAAAATCTAACACGAGAAATGTGTTATTTCAGGCCGAGAGGAGCTAGGAAAGGTGTACAATCTGCTCAAGGTCTAAGACAAGTAATGAGTGACTTTCTATTTAAAAGTGTTTAGTCTTTAACATAGTTTCTTGATAATATTTGTTAATAAATGCTTACATGATCGAATTCTATGAACTTTATGTGTGTTCCATGTGCGATATAATGAGTTGCTTCAATATTTATTTATATATATAGACTGAGCAAAAGTATTGTAAATAATAAGGGTAAGACGGATGGAAGCACGGGAACTTATGATTAATATTGTGATGTGGGAGTAGACATAAGAGTAAGTTTAAGTATGTGATATATGACGGTAAGACTAAAGGAAGCATATGAGCGTATGAAATGTGATTTATGACGATGAGACTAAAGGTAGCATATGAGTTTATGAAAAGTATTGTGATGGATGAGACGTTACTAGAGTATCAATGAGAATATGAATAATGAGGTGGGAATAATGAAAGTGTGTAAGCATATGAAAAGTGTTGTGATGTATGAGATATTACAAACTCATGATTTTATGTTATATTGTATTCTTATTTGAATGGCTCCCAATGCCGAGGTACGAAGAGAAGGCATATGGGATATTTGTGTATGTAATTAGCTTCATGCTAATATTGTTCTGTTTATCATAAAACAATTTATAAAGAATTATTTATGCAAAGCATATTTGCTTTATAATGTTTTCTAAGGGACCCAATGTTGAGGGAAGATGTGAAAGCATGTGGAAAACCCAGTGTTGTAAGAAACCTAATATTGAGGGAAGATGTGAAGGCATGTGGGAAATCCAATGTTGCAAGAAACCCAATGTTGAGGGACGATGTGAAGGCATGTGGGCAATCTTGTATTTGAAAACTCAGTGCTGAGAGATGTAGAGAAGGCACTTGAGTATCCTGGGGATCCAGTACTGAGAGACTGGGAGAAGGTACTTGGGTAGACCGTGAGCAAATTGTGATTGACTGATGCTGAGATGTTGAGAGTACTCCACTCAGCTGGGAAATATCGATGTTGGGTGCGGTGAGCTTCACTCAGCCTCAACTAGGGAAGGAGATTTAAGGAACCGGTTTGTGAATAATGTTACCATAGATAATCAGATGTGGTTAAACTATAATCTGACGTATACTAGTGATGGACATGGCTGGATTTTATATTTTCATACATTGTTGAGAAAAACATTAATTAGTCATTCACTGTGCGTTTAAGCTCATGTTTTCCTTGTTTTTCTGTTTTTTTTTTTCAGGTAGCGAGCGAGTTCGGGATGCTTAGCCTACACAAGATCTCATCTAGGTCTACCAACGGTGTTTAGTATTCTGAAAATTGTAAATAATTGAACTGGATCATGTGTTTGTAGATATAGAGAGGATTAAGGAAGTTGTTGTGTATTTATGCTATTATTTGACTGAATGAAAAGGATGTGCCTATGGCAAGTTAACTCTGGTATATGTGTAAAGTAGTATATGGTTTATAACTGTTTATTAGGTAAAGGCAGAGTTTATGGTTGACAGTGGATGTCGTAGGAGGGTCGGTGTCCGCTGTCATCACACTTCTTCTTGGATTGTACCTGGGAGGGGGTGTGACATACACAATTTTATTCATAACCGCATTGTTGCGAAATTGGAGAAACCTCTTTCGAAGAGATTTTAGAATAAAAGATACCTGACTTTGCTCGTCAATGACCGTGCTATTCATTCAACGTTGAATTGGACCAGCAGGTCGAGAACATGTTCTCTCACCGATTGACCTTCCTTCATATGTGCATTATGAAGGCACTTAAGGGCATCGTGTCGGATCTATGAGTATAGTTGTCTAAACATTTCCTAGAGGGATTCCGTGATTTGTCGTGCATTCATCATGGCCTCATGTTTCTTGTTGAGTACGTCAAACAAACGCGCCAAGATATAGACTCGGGTCTAGTCATTGGCCTTTGTCCAACGGTCATATGCATCCCTAATAGATTGGGATGCATTACGAGCAGGGATAGTAGGACACTCCTTCATTAAGACAAATCGTAGATCATCTATAACCAAAATCATATTCAGGTTAGATTTCCACATTGTGTAGTTTTCACCAGTTAGTTTTTCATTTTAAGCAATGGGACGATTGAGGAAGACATGCTAAATTATAAACAATTAACCGTTTTAGTTATCTTTGCCTTAACCCACTACACAAGCAAACAAAATTGCAAGTAATCCAATCAATTCAGCAAAAACAAGTAATCAAAGAAACCCTAATAAACTATTGATTTAGTTTTTGCAACGATGCTTCAGAGGTTTAGAGAAACAGCCACCGAAGGGTAATTAGCCACTCCTTCTTTGAAATGAGACAATTCTCAACTAATTCTAATGCCAAAATAACTCATATTCCTATAGACATTAGTCACCGTTGTTTGGTTAAGGATTCATTAACTCTTAACTCATCCCTGTAAGTGTAACCCTCTCACTTTCAGATCCCAGAGGTACACACCAACAAGCTACCATTAGGAAAGATGATTTGTGGTAATTAACCTAAGTGAACCTATCCTTTTTAGGAGTTCATGGTGTTTCAAAACCTATGATCAGGCCTTTCGAAGGGATGGTCACTCTAGGACGACACGCAAGCAGATCATAAGAATCTTATGGTGCGACCTAGGGTTGGAGAACGAGGGATACTTTGGCACGCATCCCACTCCCACTTACTATAAACATTTTCCCATTCACATTGTTATTAAACCATACAAACACTTTTCGAAGGGAGGACGCTCCCAGGACGACATGAAACCGAGTATAGATCTTACGGTGTGAATAATCAAGGACGTAGGAGCAAAACCTGATATAAACATCTCGTTTTGTAATTTTCCTCCCACTAAAATGTCCTACCTTATCTTAGGATTATTTAACTTAGATAAATTCGGTTAAGTCAATCTATCTAAGTCTATGCCTATTATAACTCTTATAAAAGATCTTTACACTAATGTTCTAAGTGAATTAAATCATTTAATTAACTTAGTGACAATGCATACTCATAGGCCTTAGGTTAATTCAACTCAGGTTCCAATTCAGTTCCCAATTAGGACGTGTTCCGTAAACTGTCAACTTAAATACCCCCAATCTTGACAAAACTGAGGTGGTAGAGTTCCCTTATAACCTAAAGTCCTATTTGTCCTACTTAGTCATATTTTAAAAGTACTTTAAAATAAAGTAAGTCAAAATTCTAATCTTATTAGAGTTAATGTGATCTTAGGTGTAAATTAATTTTAAACAATTTAAAACCAATTTCCTAAGATCTCATGTTTGCATGCAATTCTTAATTATAAGTTGACGGTTACTAATCATAAAGTTTATCATATTATGAATTTTAATGATTAGCCCTATAACATGCTTTCTATGGTTTAATTAATTAACAATCAAATTCTAATTAATTAACTAACCATATTACATGCATTTCATGAGATAATATAACAATTATAATGTTTTACGTAGATTGTGGAACATGTGTAATTTGACTAAATTATCGAGAAATATGTTTTGCGGTAATGATGATTTAAATCCATGTTTCATGATTATGTTATATGGTAATTTTAACATGCTTGTTTCCGAAGTAAAGATAGTTTTACAAAAACTATTACTCACTGAGCTGTTAGCTCACCCTTTTCATATGTTTTGCATTTTTCAGGTAGCATGACAGTTCCCGTTGTCGGTCGAAGTCGAGGTTTGTCAAGAGTTAATGGTATCACCGTCCTAGGAAATGTAGTTTAATGGGAATAAAGAAGTTCGACAGTGGAAGTCGACCAGTAAGTCAATGACTACTGTCTTCACGCTCCATCTCGGGCTACAAGAGGGTAGTTCGTGATGGGGTGTGACGTTATGTCCATCTAGCTAATCGATATAAGTAGTAATAATCAGATTGCTCAAGATAGTAAGTGATTGTGGAACTCGATTGACAAGGCTAAAAAGTGTTATCTAGACATAGAAATAACTTTGGCACTTAACACTCTCCTATGCGTTATAGACATATAAGCATAGTGGCTGACAACTGAGAAAAAAGTCATTGGTATGAAATAGATCTCACTATGCGTTTCTGAATTTAGATGATGACCAACCTGAACCCCGCTTTTACCATTCATATAATTCCATTAGCTGATTTTGCTGTGTCGCATACCTATCCACTCTACCATCTTAGCGAGTTTTACTGCTTTGTAGTTAGTTAAACGCATCACTTCTCACCGTCTTCTTATACCACATGACTTAAATAATCCAATGAATTCTAGAATCTGCATAGTTCCTGTGTTCGACCTCGAACTCACCGAGATAACCTCATTCTTTGCTTATACTTGGGTGAAGTATAGGAAAACTTGACAGATTAGTAACGCATAATATTAAGCACGTTAAACTCACAACAAGTTTTTGGCGCCATTGTCGGGGACTTTTATATGCACAATCACAACAGAAATCAAGTTTCTCAACACTCAAATAATCCCAATTAATGCAAGACAATTAAATTATCCTAATAATAAAAGAATTTACCTCGAAAATTTGGGTTGTCACAACATTCAACATAAAAAATAGCAGATTCACATTAGAAACAGAATTGCATAGAAAAAAGTTAAAATTCTCAAGTACTTGACATTTACGACGTCAAATACATTAACTTTTTTGCTTTTAACTTTAAATTAATTAAGTTTAATTCATTCATTCATCAATATTTCGATGATAACAAGCCTAAATTAATTCGCTAACAAATAAGTACTTTAAAGCGATATTAAGTCATATAGCACTAATTACACTCTCATTTGGAAAAATAGCAAAACATGGAATTGTTTTGAAATATGGCAAAATTCATGAGTCATTTTTATATTAATCCTAAAATGTCCTTAACAACCTTTTAATTACACTGTAATTAATCCAGAAGCTTTCTTAATTAGATTGTAATTAATTTATCAAATATATAATGTAGCTATATTGATATCCTTTCCTACTTTCAACATCAATTGAGTGTCTCTTTCCATGCGGTTAATTAAAGTTGTATTGAATTCTCAAATTTTATAGTCCTTCAATCTTCAAAAGTTGTTTTGAAATTTAAATCTCATATTATATTAATTTTCATTACCAACTTTCTCATCAACCTTTTAAATTACGCTGTAATTAATCTGACAACTTTCTTAATTAGATTGTAATTAATTTATCGAATATATAATGTGGGCTCTATTGATATCCTTCCAAATTTTTAGCATCGACTAAGTGCCTCTTCCATACGATTAAGTTTCCATAAATTTCATGATTTAATTTGAAAATAATCCAAATTAGTATTTCGACTATCTTCTATCTTCAAAAGTTATTATGGATTCTCTCAAATTTCGTAGATCTATCTTTAAAAGTTGTTTTGAAATTTAAAATCTCATATTATATTAATTTTCCTAACTGATTTTTTATACTTTTATTATAATATTCCAAATTTGTATCTAAACTATCTTTTATTTTCAAAATTTGTTCTCAATTTTCAAATCTCATAGATCTTCTATCTTCAAAGGTTGTTGAAATTTAAAATCTCATATTATATTAATTTTTTTAACTAACTTTTTATATTTATATTATATTTTCTCCTAATCTTAACTAAAATGCGTGGTTTTGAAAATTACTTTTATCACTACCCCTATTATAGATTTGTTTTAAACATAAGATTTGATATTACATCTGGTTTTTTTATTAATTTTTTTTATTTTTAAATTTGGGATCATATTATCTTTGTTTTAAATTTGTTTTTCATAGAGTTTAATTCATATCTTCTCGTCTTAATTGATATAATCAACCTTGTATTTCATTAAATTTGACTATAAACTAGCATAGTCAACATGCATTTAAGCATCCAATAGTTCTTTCATTGTTCTTATTTTGTTTCCTAGCTTGTTAAGGCTAGATTAAGGGTTTTGTTCAATGGTAGGTGGGATGAAAATAACCACTATTGTGACTTGCGATTTTAGGAACTTATCACTCTTGGATGGATAACGATCGGAGCAAACAAATTTGATTGAATGTTATATACTATCGGGTCTCGATCTCAAATGAAGGTTGATGAAGCATTTCTCCCTCTCTGGTTATTGATTTTGAAGTGATGGATGAAAATGGATTTTGGCTTTGGGAAGATGAAAGCAACTAGTGGATTTCGAATTTGTAAAAATAAATATGTTGTAAGGACATTTTCCGAACATACTATAAATTTAAGACATTCTCCAATACTATGAAAAAAACACAACTATCTATGTATTCCTTTGCAAAATATTTTCATGAAACAATCATAGTTATTTAAAAATGTCGTCATACATATATTTGCAATTTTTAACATCCAAAAACACTAGTTATCTACATTCCAAAAACAAATGATTTCTAAGGCCTAATTGTTCAAGCCAAACTAAACCTTAGTTTGAGATTACAGTAGTCTTTAAAATAATTTCTGGCAATTTTTAGAAAAATCAGCAAGTAAATTAATATTTAGTAAATTTTAATTTGAAATTAAAAAAAATAATTACAATGTTGGGCAAATTAATACTAAATTTGTGTTATTTAGTTATAACCAAAATAAACGTATTATTTCAATTATTTTCATATTGATAACCATTTATAATATATTTATTTAAACTTTTATTTGACTCAAATTTAAACTAATTTTATTTACTCTTTTTTTATAAATGTTTAAGCAAAATAATTGTTATAAAAAATTGAATCAACTAAAATTTGAAATTAGTTGTGACAAAATATATCAGTATGGAATGATAAATTTGAGATAGTTTAAACGGTTAGGAAAGGTAGTAGTAGATTTTTAAGAAAGCTAAATCTAAAGCTTTTGCATGCGAGTTAAAATTAAAAGTGATAATGGTAGGTTAATAAATAATTTATTTTACCAAATAGCTAGTAAATTTTTTTTCATAATCTTGTTTTTTTTCATTACAAATGCAATCGAAACCGAGCTTAATAAATGAAATAATACAACACCATTAAAGCGTAAAAAGCTTTAAACACTATCATAGCATAGTTTAATCTTCATTAACCTGTATACTTTTACTTACGTTAAGGGTAGATTGACATGAAAAAATAAGCTCATATATATGACCTTCAACAGCTCATTTAAATAACTTTAAACTTGATCTAAAATAATTAATATATATATATATATATATAAAATAAAAAATAATAATAAAAAAAAAAAGACCTTTTAGAACTGTCCAAAATAAAAAGTGAAAAAGTAAAATAAAGTGATGAAAAGTGGTGACTGAATAAAGTTGATTGTAAAAGTTATAAATTTAGCTGGCGTTTGGATAAAAGTGCTTGACTGGAATTTTAACTAGAATTCAGAATTGTGTAAATCAAGAGAAATCATTTCCTTGAATTAAGGATGAAAATTCTATTGGATAAAGTGTTTTTTAAAAATATATTTTTTAAAAAACATTTTATAAAAAATAGTTTAAAATTTAAACACTTACATATTTAGTTGGATTGTTTACCCACGTAACTTTGTTTGATTTGTCCTATATCAAAAAGATTTTATAGTTTCTAAAAACAATTACAAAATTTATGATTTCAATTTAATTATTATTAATATTAAACTTTCAAATTCTTTTCATACTCATGTCATACATTATTAAAAAAAAAAAATACTAAAATTAGTAATTTAAAAGAGAGATTTTATCTCAATAAATTTAATATTTAATTTTTTAAAAAAACTACAACTTTTAGTTAGATTAAAATAATATTTACATGAGCCATAACATATCAACAATAAATATTAATATATTATAAGAACATATAAAATAAATATATTAAATAATAGTTTATTCCAACTGAAAAATACCTATTTTGATTTTTAAAAAATAAAAATAAAAACATGTAATGTTGGAGAAGATATTTTGAGAATTTTGGGCTAAAGAAAATATTGGGCCCAAATCCAACTTTAACCTAAACCAAAGAGAAAGTTGGATCCAAGCCCAATGGCCCAGAAGCAAGTCGGCCCAGGCCCATGAAAAATAGCCTTATAAATTGAGGGTCTCCTTCTTCATTAGGGGAGGTTGGAAAATTGAAGAAAAGGTGCTGAAGCTCTAAATCTATTCAACGAGATTTCCAAAGAAATTGAATTCATGGAATTTGAGCTTTGTATTTGTATTAATTTCAGTATTTGTGGGTACAATCTCTAATGTTTGATCCCTTGATTCTTCCTCTCAAAGAAGTAAAAACATGCAACTTAAATTCTCGAGATCTTCTGTGAGTCTTTGCTTTCAAAATCTTCAACTCCAGAGTCTTCGATTCTTCAAGTCTCTAGAACTTCAATGCTTTGGAATCTCGATCTTTAGTTTCTTTGGAATTTCAGGGCTTCAATCTTCAGAACTTGTGAACGTGGGAGCTTCGGTCTTCAGATCTTAAGCTTCAATCTTCAATTCTTTAGAACTTGGGTTTCTGGAGCTTCAGCATATTTTCTTCAATCTTCCAACCTCCCCTAATGAAGAAGGAGACCCTCAATTTATAAGGGTTTTTTTTTTTCGTGGGCTTGGGCCAACTTGCTTGTGGGCCATTGGGCTTGGGCCCAACTTTTTCTTTGCTTTGGGCTAAAGTTGAATTTGGGCCCAAAATTCTCAAAATTTCTTCTCCAACAAATGTCCCCTTTTCAAAATTTATGCACATGTGTAGGTGGATTTCGAAAATATTGAAGTTGAAATTAAAATGCAAGTCATATGCTCCTGACATGTCGATTTAATCAAACTATGAATTTGGTACATAAGCTTGATCCGAATTCCATATATATACACATATATGTTGGACTTTTTTTTATTTTATTTTTTATTATTTATGTGTTTATTTATGCCGCCTTATCTAAAGCATGAACTTGAGGTCGAAATTTTTTGACTTTCTCTCAGCGTATTCTCCAATTTTGATATGACTTGTGCTCCGCCTAATTCAAAAACACACGATGGAATTTGTAACGGAGTTAAGTTTTCACCCAAAATACTTTATTTGGGATTGGCGAATGGCCAAATTTTAATTTGATTTACACTTGAGGTCTTATCCATCATCCGACTTAGCTTAAGGGCAAGAATCCAAAATCCACATAACTTGAATTTCAAGATAAATTTAGGAATATACCCAAATTTTATCAATGGAAATAAATTCTGGAGCATGACCAAACTCTAATTTATGTTGAATTTGAGGTTTTAACCCATCAATTGATTTGATTAAAGGGATAGCAACCTATATTTGTGATTTTGTATTTGAAATATCTGGAATATACTAAAATTTAGATTTAGGACAAATATTGCTATCGACTAAATTTTATGGTTTGCACCAACACTAATATCCAAATTTTTATTTTGGATATTTCATGTAATGTCCGAATTCAATGTGCAGAAATTGGCTAATTTTGGGTATAAATTTTAAAATCCGAATTGAAGTCCAAAAGGTGATTTCGAACTTGAAGCTTGGATGGCTTGTATTTCGCTTAAAATCTAGATTTGAGATTTAGGTATGGTTAAAATCAGATTTCACGAGGGTTAAGGATTCCTAAATCGGTTTAGATACCCTATAATTTATGAAATTCCCAAATCGTGCTCGAGGATCCCGTCGACGCTTGGCTATATATACTTGAAAGCGCGATGCTTCAATCATTCTGAAGTTGCACCATCATCAGTAATTCCATCCCAATTCGTTCTGCTTTCATCGCCCGTTGCTACTATCGAAGCCGTAGAACGCCGCCAGAATACCATGCCGAAGTAAGACGTCGTCTCGTTGTTGTTATGTCGCCGGGTAACTGATTCCACCGAAGCTTCGTCGATCAATGCGAATATACCTGAGAACAACATATTTCGTTCTGGAGAGAACAAGAGTTGCGATGGGGAAAGCAAGATAGCGTGAGAGCGAAAGCCACGAGAGAGCAAGATTTGAGCGAGAGAACGAAAGTTGAGCGAGAGAGCGGGAGTTGAGCGAGAGAGCGAGAGTTGAGCGAGAGAGCAAGAGTTGAGATGGAAAGAGCAAGAGTTAAGCGGGAGAGCGAAAGTTAAGCGATTTTTTTTTTTTTTTTTACTTTTATCATATTATTATTATTATCATTATTTTACTCTAATCAGTTACCCTTGTTATTTGCAGGCTAACTTGCATCCCAGTTACAGAACAACTTTTTCCGATTTACGAACCTTCAAATTGTATTTGCCAACGGTTGATCTAACGTCTCCACTATGGACTTGGTGCATGAAGATTTGAATTGTTAATTCGTTGTCTCTCTATTGCCTTGGTGCATGAAGGTTTGAATTACTGGTTTACCGCCTCTTTACTGCCCTGGCACACGAAGATTTAAATTGTTGATTCGCCATCTTCATACAGGTAGGGACGATCTCAAAGCTCTAAACTATTGAGTTGGGGATGAGCTGGGAAGATCTTAGCAACTATGGTTCGCTGTCATACCTTGGGACTCTAAACTATTGAGTTAGGGATGAGTCCGGGAAGATCTTAGCGATTTGAAGGTCTTAGCGACTGAGATTTGTCGTCACCCTACAGGTAGGGATAACCTTGAGACTCTTAACTATTGAGTTAAGGATGAGTCTGGGAAGATCTTAGCGATTTGAAGGTCACAGCGATTGAGGTTTGCTGTCACCTTACATGTAAGGATGACCCTAGGACTCAGAACTATCGAGTTAGGGATGCGCACGGGAAGATCTTAGCGATTTGAAGATCCTAGCGACTGAGATTCGTTGTCATCCTACAGGTAGGGATGACCCTGGGACTCTGAACTATTGAGTTAGGGATGAGCCCGAGAAGATCTTAGCGATTTGAAGGTCTTAGCGACTGAGGTTCGCCGTCACCCTACAGGTAGAGATGACCCTAGCACTCTGAACTATTGAGTTAAGGATGATCTCGATAAGATCTTAGTGACTATAATTTTGACCCTAGGATTGGGCAGCCGCCTAGGGGTGTTGACGTCATGATGTCAACATCTAGGGCGGACGAATGTTTCTTCTAGTGTTCTTGCTTAGAATATGTCCATGTTTCCTTCACCATTTAACACTTTCATGTCTTTTTTTCTTTTAGATCGAGCAATCAAGACCTAACTTCTCATGGTGACATTTTCTTGCAGGACCATGGTTTATTTTACGGAGCACGTCTCGTCTGGAAAAACGCAGCTCGTGATCCTTGCGAGGAGGCATCAACTTATAAAGAATGGACTTAGTTTTCTTGTAGAGGCTCCGCTAACTGGTCCATTTTCAGATGTCTGGCCAGAGTTAGATGACGATATGACCTTCCCTTCCCCATATTGATTGTTAACTCTTGGACGGTGTATGCTCAAAGGCTAGACCCGTTGGAACACCATTGTGAAAGTCCCTGGTGAATTCACTTTTACTGACTGCTATTAGGCATGGCTAGAGCTTATAGTTAGCCGAAATGAACGGTTTCTTCACGACGTTCGCTTGTTTAACATGGTGGTGGCCTCTTCATATACATATGACCATAATAATGAAGTAGTTCAGGCCTTCGATGAGGCTTGGTGTCCGTCTACTAACACTCTCCATACCATGGCGGGCAAAATATCCATTTCTTTATGGGACCTATGGTCGGTCTTCCGATCAGGGGGAGTTTGTATGAGGAGGTCATTCCTTGCTATAAAGAATTAACTGGTTCGCGAGAGAAGAGAAAATATCTCTTGAAGACTTGTGAGCATCTGTTTGCAGCCTATTATTCGATAGTTTACTCCCAGAGGAAAGACTGTGCATCGTCCTCTAAAAATGACTCCCAAGTAACTATTAACTCCCAGATCTCATTCTTGTTCCTTGGGGCTCGAAAATGTGATAAGCCTCCTGCACGAAAGCAAAAGAAAGTTTCTCGTTCTCGGTCTACTCATAACCCGGATGGTGCAAAAATCAAGTATCGAGCCTAGTCAGCCAGAGAAAATATGCAATTCAAGGAACTTGGGATAGAAGACACTTTGAAGGACAAGACATATCTGGCTGTTTTTTTGTCCTGTTGGTTGTATCTTTTCGTGTTCCCCCCAAAAGGAAACTTTCCTTTGCCCAGGAGTTTTTAAGGTTGCTAGCACAATGGCTGATGAAAAGTCTTACAGCCTTACCATTCCAGTCCTAACCAATATATATCATGGTCTAAGGCTGATTACCGAAGCTTCTAATCCAATTGGACGCATTAACTTTCACTTTCGTAGGCATAATGTCCATGGCTAGCTGGCCCATTAATTTAACATGCATTATCTCGTTCCTGTGGATGTGCAGGATCCAAAGATCGTCAATTTTTTGGGGGAAGGTGGCTCGATCTATTTCGGGGAATACGAAGCATGGGAGTTGATCCATAGAGATGCAAACATCCAATGGCATGTAACTATCCCATGGCCGAAATAGGCATGAGCGCTTGGTTGATGATAATGACCTATCGTCTCAATATTCTTGCCAAATTTCCAGCATGTGATCCGATTATGTATCGTCCTAGTGTGGAGATGAGTTGATACTAGAATCATACAGTCCTTATCGGTTTAGGCAGCAGTTGGATTTTATCAAGACACTCCTAATGATATAAAGGGGATGCCCCCGACCGCTACCCTTAATAACATCTTATATTACTTTAGGGTCTACACCAGACGTAACACATTATTCAAAGTGTTCTTGCCAGCTCACAAGTTGGAGCCATGTAACCATATTACATCGCCAATACAGAAACTGGTGGTTGTCAAAACATGGGAGTTGTTTTGAGGATAACATACACCAACTAGTAAGTAGCGTTATTTCTCCCCCATTGCAACCCCGACTACCCAAGAACAAAGGGGCCAACCAAGACGATGATGTGATTCATGCGGGAGGGAGTCACAATAGTACCAGTGATCATCATTGGAAAAGACCCCTAAAGAAGGTGAAAGCATCCTGCGATAATTTTTTTGAAGAGGTTCCAAGTGTCTCAGGACTCCTGAGTGCTACTATATCGATGGAACGTATGCTCTCTTCTCAAGTTTTCTTTGTTCTCTTCTTTACCAAGTAATTTATGTTTTCCTCTTTTTTTTTTTTTTTTTTTTTTTTTTTTTTTTTGGTATAATTTTCTTCTCATTATTTTCTATCTTGACTTCCTCTCTTCTTCATCCTCTTCTACAAACATCTTTTTTTTTTTGTACAAATTTGGTAGTGACGCACAAACGAGAGCGAGAGAGATAGAGTGATAGAGTGAGAGAGAGTGTGAGAGAGATATAGAGAGAGAGAG
>QLSR01000125.1:913049-937624 GCA_031780015.1 Citrullus colocynthis | reverse complement strand
TTTTTTTTTTTTTTTTTTTTTTTTTTTTTTTTTTTTTTTTTTTTTTTTTTTTTTTTTTTTTTTTGCAATCTCCATTGAGTCCTCACCTTCAAAAGCTTAAGGGGCCGAGCAATGAAGAATCTTTAATGGGACCTTATAATTTGGGTTCATCCATGGACAAGGTCAGTACTTCTAAATTACCCACAGATGAAACAATTGAACCGCCCCCACAACCTCGTGCTATTTTAGAAGACATTCGACGCGGCAAGGAGAAAGTAAGTGATAACTTGAAGAAATACAAGTTATATAGTCATTATTTGAATTAATTAGAGTAACTTTAGAGCTAAACGCATGATTTTAGTAGTTGAATCATGTAAAATGTATCACCATGCGTTGGCACTATTTACAAAACAAAATACCTAAAAATTATGAGCTTTTCTGTTCCCAACGCAGGATTAAAAAGAAAAGAAGCACAAATAGCCCACGGTATAGATGTAAATTAACAATACCCCCCCTAGAACCGTATAAGAAGTTTTCTCCTTGTACGGCTCGAGGAAATTCAAAGTTATGTATAAAATTCTAATTAATGTCAAATAGATCCATAGATTATTAAATCAATTAGATTATGATTTAAATACTTTTTTCTTATTCTTTTGTTTCTTTTTTGAAAAAAAAACACTCATTCTTATCCCCATAACTCAAGTTGGATAACTCTCACTCAAAGGAAAAGAACCCTTAAGCTTAAGCATTTCATTTATTGAGCGGTCTCTAACCCCTTTAGTTTTGCCTGTCTCCTTTAGAATCTAGTTTGATTCTTCATTCGGATCTAGTTTAGTTATTGAGACAATTGAAAAAGATTTTTACTTGTTCCGGGATCCTTTATCCTTGCCTTGAATCATTGGGTTTAGACATTACTTCAGTGATCTTTAATCGTTTCAAAATGACAGCAACATACCATTTTTTGTGATTTCTTTTTATCAAAGAATCATATAAATAATGGATTCTCGTGTGATACACTTTTGATCAAATTTGATGTTTGAATTTGAAACTGCTGCGAGAACAAATGGAAACCCATGTATCAAAACTATGCCTCCGAGACCATGCGTTGAGGAGAGAAAGTAAATACGGACATTTGGGCAAAAGCTGTCAGGTCATTATGAAAGAGGATAACACGTTATCAGATCATAGCAGAACCAATGTACCTACAATGTAAAATGTCTACGTAGCGGGGCAGGGAATTTAATGCAAAGGTGACAGACCATCATGAGCTTCAACTTTTCAACACATATAAATAGCCCAAAGCTTCAGAGAAAAAGGGAGGAGAAAAAAAAGTTCAAGAGGCAAAAGCTCTGCTCAACTCCTCCACCATAACCAGCCCCCATTTCGAGCTCTTCTGAGAAAAGGATTTTGAGAACTTTCAGAATCGTCTCCCAGTGAGTGAGAACCTTCATCCTATGGATCTTATGTATCAGATAGCAACCATCTCAAGCCTCCATGAAGCAAGAAGTTGCCAGTGGCGGCTTGACGTCTTCCATTTCTGTTTATTTTCCATTTCCCTCCTTTTCACTTATGTTTTGTTAATGACATTTGAGAGAATGGCTTATTTTCTTAATATAAGTTTGATTGACGACTATCTTCCATTTATCTCCATATTAAATATCTTACACCATGTTCAATGAATACTAAATGAGTTAGATGTTAGAGTTAGCTTTTCTTGAGCAATATGAAGTATGTTACATCCTGATGAATGTATATCATTAGCTTGCATAACTTTGTCTGACAAACAAATGTAGTAAGCACGACTGTCTAGCTTGAGAGAGTAGTTGGTTAATCTTTAGCTTTTATCAAGACTAGATGAAGTGTAGAGATATAGTTCATCTTTTGCCAACGCAAACTTACCATGCATCTTAGAGATAAGATTAATGTGGCGTCGAAACATCGAGAGATGGATTCACACACTCAGTTTGTAGGTATGTATTTATACTTAGATAGGCTTAAGTAACAACTAGCTCCTTCGTTAACTTTACCTTTATCGCATGGTTCCATTCATTCTCAATGCATACTATCTGACGCTAAGGACATTTAACTAACCACTGCCGCATCCACCTCATTGTTAGTCGTAGGAAATTTTATTCATTCTTGATGTATAGTTTTAGATACAATCTTGCACATATTACTTGTACAGTTCACTGCATAGTCATGCATATATTCTCAACACTTAGTTATTACAAATCCCTGCATTCGACCCTGGACTCACCAGGAAACCTATAAGAGTTTATACTTGGGCTCTTATAGGAAAACTTGCTTAATCATGATCATACTTGAGTAATTCTCGACGCATCTTTGTACGGAAAATGAATATCTATTTTTGTGTAACACGCTATGAAACAATGTAAATCAAAAATAGAAATCCAATAAATCAAATCAACATAGGTATTGAGAGCGTTGAAGTTTTAGCCTCTCTACTTGAAGAAGTCGATTGTTCTAAAGCCCTCTTTATAGAGAAACCACACCCCCTCTTGGTCCGCTCAGAATTTCGGAACGGACCCAATGCATCTTCGAAGAACCAAATGTTGGGAACCCCGAGGCTTCTCTATATTGCGGCTATGTGGTGGTTTCAAGTTTCTACCAACGAGCAGCGTTATCCATGTGGGAAAGTATTTGGGATAAGATTGTGCGTACTTCATATGAATAGGTCCCGCATCTCAGATCGGAAGTAACGAAGGTATTCTTTGGTATTTCAAAGATTCATGCAGAGAATTTGGCTCCACTTCAAGAGTTTGTAAGCAATTATCTTAAAAGGGTGGAAAATTTTAATGCGCTACAGTTCTCGTATTTTGCGCAATTATCTTCGACTGAGAAAAACCATCAATTGGGAGAGAAAACATCTCGCATGAAAGAAACCCTCACTTTAATCAACCAACTACGAGAACAGGATAAAACCATTCGAGAGCGAGCTGTGCAATTAGCCTTGAAAAATAAAGAATTAAAAGCCAGACTTCAAAAGGTCAATGCTGAATATGGGAAACTTTTGAGTTTATGTGGCGAGAAGAAGGAGGCTATAGGCAGGAGGGACGTGAAGTTGTCAAGATTCAAGAAGAAATCAATACTCTTGAGAGCACTCCTACTATAACTGATGAAGGTGTTGAGGCTTTTGCCACATTTCGGGAGAACATGGAGATTGCACGCGAAGAGCTAAAGAACTTCAAGTGGAGGCTTTGACTCTACTAAATTCTTTCCTTTTCCCTTTTTTTTTTTCTTGTTTTACTATTGTTATTCTTCATATGTAACCACAAAGATTCTGATTCAATGAAGAATTTTTTTTTTTTTTTTTATGTGACTGCAGTTAATTTTTATTTTTTAAGCTGCCTATGTACCCTTTTATGATAACGGGATCAAGTCATAACGTAGTTCATTCCGAATATGAATTTATTTTTACATATGGTCATTCGCCTTTTAAACTCATGCGGGCCAGGAGCAACATGCAGTTTTTTACATAAAGCATTAAGCATGAAATCTTTTAAGGAATTTGCCATTGATTGGGCCAATTTTGAATCCATCTTGATCAACGATTTTGTACACTCCATTTGTGTAAACTTCTTTAATAACATAGGGTCCATCCTATTTAGGTGTTAACTTATTTCCTGTATGTCTCGTTGTGATGATAGGTTTTCTTATAGCAAGTACTAGGTCACAAATCTGAAATGATCGAGGTTTCACATGCTTGTCGAAATCTTTAGACATTCGTGCTTGATAACACTCCAACATCTATTGAGCCTCAAATTTTTTTTCATCAAGTGCTTCTAACTCTTGGAGACATAATTTGGCGTTATCTTCAGTAGTCAGCCCTTCTTAAATCGTCATCCTTAACGACAGGACTTCCCTCTCTAGTGGAAGAACAACTTCTACTCCATAAACTAGAGAATATGGCGTGACTCCTGTGGGAGTGCGATAAGTAGTTCGATAAGCCCATAAGACTTCCCCAATCTTTTCTTGCCAATCTCTTTTCGTCTTAGAGACCACCTTCTTTAGCAGATCACATAAAGTCTTATTGAATGCTTCTGCCAGTCAAATCACTGCAGCATTGTACATAGAAGACTTGTACTGTTTAAATTTAAACTTTTTGCACAACTTGTCCATCAGACTGTTGGTGAACTAACTTCCATTATCTGTCAGAATACGATGAGGGATCCCATATCGATAGATGATGTGCGTGCTGACGAAACTTACAATGTTTTCTTGTTTTGCTTCTCTCAAAGGCACAACTTTAACCCATCTTGAAAAGTAATCTGTTCCAGCGAGAATATAAGAGTGTCATCTCGACGAGTTAGGTGTTATAAGTCCGACCAGATCAAACAGCCATGAAGCCACTGTCGAATGAAGAGGCTCTGGTGGTTGATGTATAAAATTTGCATGAAATTAACAAGTTTCGCATCGCTTTGCGTACTGCATGGAGTCATGCACCATTGTGGGCCAGTAATAACCCATTCTTTTCAATTGATGCTAGAGTTTTGGTCCTGACTGATGAGCGCCACAGACCCTTGAATGTGCTTCTTCTAAGGCTCGTGCAGATTCTTCTTTCCCTAAACAGCGAAGGAAAAGACCTTCATATGAACGTCGATAAAGTATATCATTGTAGTAGATAAATCGGGCAACCCTTCTTCGTATCTCAATCCTATGTCGAGGGTCTATGGGAAGCTTCCCGTGTTGCATATAATTTATAATGCATTGTCGCCAGTCTTCTTCTTCAATCACATAAACGGATATGGTATTAGTCTCTTCATATTGTTCTTCAATCGGCAGAATGATCCACTCTTGACAAAGAGATGTTTATAGGAATGTCACTTGCAGTTGTCAAGGCAGTAGCAAGATTTGCAAGTGCGTCCGCTTTCCTATTTTCTGACCTCAGTATATGTTCAAGTATTATGTCCTCGAACTTATCCATCAGCCTTTTAGCAAAAATGAAGTAAGGCTTTAAATCCTCATGTTTCACATCATACCAGTGCGAGAGCTAATTTATAATTAGCTTAGAGTCACTGTAAACTTCAATGTATGTTAATTCCGATCTCCAAAGCTACTTGTAGACCAATGATAAGTGCTTGGTATTCAGCAAAGTTATTTGAACATAACTCACTGAGGGTGAAACTATTCGGTAACATGTGCCTTTTCAGGGAAATGAAGACAGCGCCAATGCCTGCTCCACTTCTTCGTACTACGCCATCAAAGTACATGGTTCAAGGCTCCATGCTTTCGACATAAAATACTTTTTTGTCGGGCAAGTTGTCACACAATTTCCAATTTGATGGGACTAGATGATTAGCCAAGAAATCTGCCAATGCTTGACCCTTCATTGCCTTTTGAGGTATAAACACCATATCATACTACTGAAGCATAATTGCCCATTTAGCAAGGCACCCCGAGATGATTGGCCTAGATAGGATATACTTGTGTACAGTGAAGGCTTGCATGTAGTGTCTCAACTTATCTATCGCAAAGAACAAAGCAAGACACATTTTCTCAATTGGAGAATAATTTAGCTCGGCTCTAGTCAAGGTTCTACTTAGATAGTAGAGCGCACATTCCTTTCCCTCTCATTTTCTTGTGCAAGTAACGCTTCGATCAATCTTTCTTGTGCAGCTATTTATAATATCAATGGTTTTCCAGCAGTTGGTGTGCTCAAGACCGGCAGGTTGAGCAAATACTTCTTTCTATTGTCAAATGCATTTTGGCATGCTTGGTCCCACTCAAAGACTGTATGTTTTTCACATTAATCTCTAAAAGGATTGACATCGACCTGCAAGATTAGATATAAACCTTCTGATGTAGGCCAAGCGACTCTGAAAACTTCTTAACTCATGCAAATTTTTGGGACTTGGCATTTTCTGGATGGCATCGATTTTAGATTGATCAATTTCTATCCCAAGGTGCCTCAGAACAAACCCCAAAAACTTTCCTAAAGTCACACCGAAAGCGAATTTAAGAGGGTTCATCCTTAATTGATACTTCCTAAGACGCTCAAAGACAAGTTTCAAATCTTTTAGATGATCATGTTGTTTTCAGGATTTCACCACAAGATCGTCCACATAACATTCAATATGCTTATGCAGCATATCATCGAAGATCTTTTGTATAGCCCGCTGATATGTAGCACCCGCATTCTCTAATCCGAAAGGCATCACCTTGTAAAAATATATACCTTTTGGAGTTCGAAATGTCGTTTTCTCCTTATCCTCTAAAGCCATTTGGATTTGATTATAGCCTGATGACTCATCCATGAATGATAAGGCCTCGTGCCCCGTGGTGGCATCCACCATGATTTCTGTGATGGGTAAGGGAGAATCATCTTTTAAATAGGCACTATTCAAGTTACCAAAATCAACACAAACACGTAGTTGGTCGTTCTTTTTCTTATAGAGACAATGTTGGCTATCCACATTGGATATTTGACTTCACAAATAAATCCAGCCTCAATTAGTTTGTTAACTTCCTCCTCAATTTGAGGAATGAGTTCTGACTGAAAGTGTCATTGAGCTTGCTTGATTGGTCGATACCCAGGTGATACCACCTAAAATGTGTTATCTTCCACAGCTTAACTCAGGATCGTTGTGCTGTTTAATGTGTCTGTTGTATTATTTTGTAGGTTTCAAGCACTTAATAGGTAGAACGGGGTGTTAGCACCAAAACTAGGCCAAAACAGAGCTCTGCAGCATCAACCAGGAGATAAGCTCCAAAATGACAAAAATTCCCTTGAAGCCACGACAACGCGGTGCTTTCTCCTGAGCGTTCTGCTGGCGAAGTGCAACAGGCCTCGCGCCGCTCCAAAAATTTCACGTGGATAGATTAGCGTTAGCGTCGCGGCGCCTGTCCAATTTTGGCATAAAATGCCCTAGCCGCCAGCCATTCGGGAAAGATAGCAGCATGAGTCCCAAGTCTATTTTTGGAGTTTTTCTCTGCATTTTTCCTTCTTTTCATCTTGAGGAGAACTTCTTTAACAATTATTGGATGAGCACAAGCATGTATCAAGGCTAAGGTAACGTTTTCTAGCTTGGGTATTAGGGATTTTCCATTGTAATTGATGTTCTTTTGAGGTTTCGAACTTAATTCAAGTGTATGCATGATTCAATTTCGAGTTTTCAAGAATTATGATCAATTTGTAATGTTGGTGTTTATTTTGATTATTCCTTTGGTTGTATTACAATTCGTGACAATTTGTTGTATGTCAATCATAGGAAGCAATAGGTTAGGTTAGCTTGCAAATCTAGATGGTGACGCGTATTGTTCTAATCAACCTAGAATTAAATCAATAGGACATTCAATCTAGGTATCCAGTTGCATGTCCTTCCTAATTTTCCTTGAATTTAATGCGGTTAGGTTTAGTCAAATTTTGCATGCTTTTCATCGATTTGCTTAAATCTAACTTGTCGACTAGGACAATTCAATTCTGGCCTTTCCAGTTGAATTGATTAGGTGCTAGCTTCAATAAATTTAGTAATGACGAACCAATGATAAGAATATCGAACAAAGGAAATCTTGAGTAACCCAAGCTAGAGCTTCTTTAATTGAATTTTAACTCTTTTTACCTTCGCTCATGTTATTTTCATGTAATTTAAGTTTCTTGCAATCAACTGTTTTTCAAAAACCCCCTTGGTTACCTTGAATTCTAAACTTTCCAACTATGAAATTCGAGGGCTCCCTGTGTTTGACCCAACTTGCCACTACTAGATAAGTTAGAAAAATTTATTTGGCACGAAATTGGGTGACAAATTCCATCCGTCACCAAGCTTAATTGCTAGACGCGGACTGTCACTTTTGGATCAAGCCCAGGCATTCTTTATATGACCAAGCAAAGACGTTTTTATAGGTCGTGAGTAAGTTCACATATTCCCTTTTTTCATCATGAGCTAGTTGTGCACTTATGAAAGTTGGACGAGGCTCCTCTATTGTGCCAAGGTTGACTTCCTTTAACTCATCAACCGCTAATTGACCATCGTCCTTAAGTGATGACGGAACTTCTTCTGCCTCTTCTTCAAGCACCTCAGACTCTGGTGCTTCCTCTATTGTGACATGGCAACAACTTGTTGCATCTTCTTCATCTTCTAGGTTATTCTCTTTAGGTCGAGTGATGATGATGTCGTGTCGCTTTATTTTTAACGAACCCTCTGTATTTACTAAAACAAGCAATTTTCTTTTCATTCTTGATGGAACAACACTGCGAATTTTTTCGTCACTTTTTACCACGCGTGCTTTGCCTGAGATCTGTGTGAGGGATCGTTTTTTACTTCTTGTTGTGGTGACACTTAATCTCTCGAATGCAGATGCTCGTGTGGTGGTAGTTGGGCACACATTATTTTTCTTCTTTGAGGTTACACTTAACCTCTAAAACGTTGAAAGTCGAGTATGGCTGGAAGTTGAAGGTCAATCTTTATTTTCACCCTCAAGCCTACTCAGCCTTTGAAAAACCAACGAACATGCGACAGAAGGAGTAATGTGACTGAAGGCAGACGTTCTTTGACCTTCGCTTCTTTTGTCTTCTTTAGAATCATTGCTTTCTTCCACAGTAATGTGACATGTATTTGCAATCTTTGCTCTCCCTTTTCTAGTTATACGAATCGGCTCAGAGGGATTATATCCAAGTCCGACCCTTGAATAAGGGATAGTATATCCTTCTTTCTGAAACTTCCTTTGAGTAGGGAAAAGTTCAGGTCTTTCATCAAATATCTTTATACTTTTAAACTCAATATGAGCCGTGAAGTCATAACCTACCTTTTTCAGTAGCTTATATGCCTATGGATCGAAACCATCTTTTATTCCTTTTTCTGGTAGAGTTGCTCTAGCTTCCTCTTTCTCAGTTTTTTTAACATCACTCTTATCCATCTTTGTAAGCGGTATAGTGAAACTCTCTTTCAAAATTTCAATGTCTCCGATCATTAGATTTTTGGAGCATTCTGCAAATGGTGATTCTTTTTTCTTGCGTCGAGATAAAGGGACTGTAACACCCCTATCCTAGATATATATACATCTATATTTATACCTAGGAGTGAGTGTTAAAGCTATTCTTTCTTCTACTCTTAACTGTTATGAACACATTTATACATCATAACCTGCTTAAAGGTGACTTAGCTTTACAATAGTTATGCAAGGATCTACTGATAATATAGCATCATAAGAAATACTTAAGAGACCATGTGTAGACTACAAGTATGCCTGATGATTTTCACTATGCCACTCAATTAAAAGCAATATCTACATAGGGATGAGATTTACAAGTTCCCAAGTACAAAATCCTAAATAAGCTCAGACGAGTCTTGATGGTAGGCTAAGCACCCCGAACACGCTCGCTACCTAGAAAGAAAACATCAAGAAACAAGAATTTTATGAGCTACAATGCTCAGTGAGTGACTATCTAAAATATAATTCAATAAGGCATAACTACAAACACAGTGTAAACTGCTTAGTCTTGCACAGTAAACTTGCAGCTATAATAATTACACAACTAAGTTTCTTTTCATTAAACCTTAGTTGAGGCGGAGGAACTCCACGCACCCAACGTCAATAAACCTTGGCTGTGTGGAGTAATCTCAACACATCAGCGTCATATGCCTTTTAATAAGCTTATATGTTTGACTGAACTCGGGTTGCCCATATACCTTCTCATGTCCTTCGGTATTAGGGTCCCAGGTCATATTCGATCACCTTCTCTATGTCCTTTGGTGAGAGCTTCATTGAAATACTAAGGCTGCCCATATGCCTTCTCATGTCCTTCAGCATTGGGTCCCAATTTAATCTTTCTAGGGTTCTAATATGTGCGTCACATTAATCATAAATTAACATAAATCATGATACCTTAAAGTTTTCAGATTCAACTAACACTAACTTAGGAGCATTAACTAGTACATCTCAAGCTCCAACTTACATATAAGACATGCATTTGTTTCATGCATAAGAGTATACTTCAGTCATGACTCATAGATATTACTAAGTATATAGAAAATGATAATCAACTAACTTATCACAAACTATAATGTCACTCACAACTTATTCCAAGCTCCGAGCAGGTTATACGCTTCCTCTAGCTCCTCTTGGCCTATAAACATACCTTTTTCGTGTTAGATATTACTAATATTCCTCTTTACATTTACTACATGTACTTAAACATCTCAACATGTATTTCATCGCCAATCCTTCTCTTGTTAGTAACTTCTATATGAGCGATATTCACAAACATCAGTGATATTAATAATAAGACTGACTTATAACCATGCTGTACTAACGAGACTAGGCTTAGCGAGACTAGCGAGATCACCTCAAGGAGCGACACCCAGCGATACTTCAGCAAGAGTTGTGAGACGCAACGCCCCTTTGCGTTACTAGCGACACCCATTTCGCTGCTCACTCTCTTGTTCTTTAGCGATATTTCCCCTTAACGATCCCAGACGGCCCCTGTTTTCTTCTTTCCCTTCCGATTTGTTCTTCAACCTGCTAAACATTTGAATTCCAGCCAAATTCAGAACTTCCTCCCTTCTTCAAACTTGTAAAGAAGTGAGCTTTCTAACTTACCTTAAAATTTCAAACCATAACTCTTCTTCGTTTGAAAGCTATCCTCAAATATCTCCAGCTACTTTGAATCATCTAATAGTTCAATTCTGGTTACTTCCTCCTAGAATTTAACAAATTTTCGTTCAAATTCAGCTTAAACATTCTGCATGAAAATTGCTAAGAATTGGGTTAACTTACCAACCTTAATCTTTCAACCCTAGCTTCAACTTCCTCAGCTCACTCTTCTTCAAATACCGAATGATGTCCAGATTTATCATCAACAGTCAAGCTCCTGGTTCCAGCTTCAATTTCTCCACGAAAATGATTCGAATTCTACTTAAATTCGATATAACCACCTTCTTCCACCTCTCCTCGTTGTTCGTCTGCGAAATGGGATCAATTCTGAGTTCGAAATATGTCTAAAGTGTGTATTTATTCGATGTACTTACTTACATATAAATATAGACCACCGACTCACTAGCACCATCATCGCCTTCCTACTTAGATTGGCCAACGCAACCTTCCGCGCATGCGTTCAGCAACACAGTCTCAACTTTCTGTGTTTAAATTGCTCAACGCCTCATCGCCAGATAGCTGACTAACGCATGGTCCTCTCAGCCACTCTTCTATGCTCAACCTTCAACGCATAGTCGCGTTCAACGCATAGTGACCTTCAACGCCTAGTGGCCTTCGACGCATAGTAGCCTTCGCATCTGCATTCATACCAAGCTCTTTTCTTCTACGCATAGCTACCAATGGTCTTCTTATCAAGCCTCAAACACACCTCAACGCATAGTTCCACCAACACATGGCCAACACTTAGCCACTTTTGCTGCCGACTTTCTCTATTCAAAGTCCGTCTCATAGTCTCTTCTTAGCTTGCCAACTTCCAACGCCAGTAGGGGCTTACAGGGACATAGTGTAAGACAGGAGATTTTGCGTCCTTTTCCTATGTGCTTATCCTCCTCTCGTTTTTTGACATTTCAAGCTTGTCTTGGGTGATTGATTCATTGTTTCCCAGCCGCTAAAAGCATCCACTTCACTTAACTTCTTTGTTGTAACTATTCGTTGCTTGGGCTTATAGGAGTTTTTGGCCACTGGAACTTCGGTTGATATGACTTCGCTAATATTATCACTTTTATGTAGAATTTTGCATCAACGAAATGAGATTCAGCCTTTGAGAATAGCTTGGTGTCAGCATCAACTTTCCTAATTCCCTGCTAATAAAACTTAAAACACTGATGGAGCGTGGACGTTACAACTCAGCTTTCATGAATCCAAGGATGTTCTAACAATAGTCTATAAGTAGTTTTTGAATCAGGCACATGAAATATGGTGTTTGCTTTTAAATCCTCTATGATGAGCTCTAGGTGAATCATGCCTATTGCCCGCTGTCCTCCTTGATTAAAGTCTTGAATCACGAGCTTATTGGTGGATAATTCATCCATCGAAATACCTAGCTGGTTCATAGTCGATTTTGGCATTATGTTGACAGTTGATCCATGATCAATGAGGATCCGACTAAGCTTTTGCTCTCGAACGTATCCAGACACAAATAAAGGTCTATTATGAAGTTTTGATCCAAGTAATAAATCATCGTCAATGAATGATATCGCTATGCAACATGAAGCACATGTGTTGGACGGCTGTCACCTTTTAATATTTCCACCAATGCATCCTTGATCTCCTGTGGGAGTGACAACAAATCATTTATGCTTAAAGAAGGCAGTTCTTCCAGTAGGGTTGTTGCCTCTACCGCATTTGAAGGAGCATCATCTTCTTCTGTCGTATTAATGACGTGACATGCAACAGTTTCAATTGAAAAACTCTTTGGAAAGAAGTCTTTTAACGTTACTAGTTGCCGAGGTCGAGGAAGCTCCTTGCTTTCTTAAATGATTGGTCGAGTTCTTTTCATACTCGACCTTCTTTTTCTTTTTTGGGTCTTACTTTTTCTTTTATGATTTCGATATGAACGTGATTTTTCTTTTTAATAAAATTTTGTTTATGCCTCTTTCGACGAGTTACCAATGTCCATCCTTCATCTACATCGTCCACTTATTCTTCTTTCTCCAGTGACTTAAATTTCTGGAGGTCGGTCTTCCCTAAGGCCTTTGGTGAAGGATATACAATGACAGGCTCAAACGATCCAAACGGGATAAAACTCCCTATTGCAGTCATGAGGATGTCAAGATGCATTGTTACTGCAGCGTGATTTGTCTGCACCACATCATCGAGGTCCAAGTCGATTTTTCTTTCTTGAGCCAATTTCAAAATTAACTCTTTCAATACAAAACATTTTTCTACCAGATGGCTAACAACCCGATGATATTTGTAGTAATTGGGACCGTTTACTCTCCTCATTTCTGTAGGTAGTTTACATTCGGGAAGCTCAATGAGTTGTTTCTCCAGTAACCGCTCCAGCATATCCAGAAGATCGAAGTCTGGAAAAGGGTAAACTTTTTCCTGTCTTTCTTTCAACGTTGGTTGTTTTTTCTCCCCCATATCTTGGCGTTTCTCAATCTTTTTCTCTTTAGAAGTAAACTTTAAAGGGGTCGCATTCACGACCATAGCTTCTTTATTTGCACCCTTTGATACCTTCTGGGTGCTCTTCACTTCTTTCCTTTCTTTCTTCACTCCGGGACTAATAAATTGTTACTTCCCCTATTAGCAATGCTCAGCTCCATGTCATGAGCTCGGGTTGCTAATTCCTCAAAGGTGTGGGGTTTTATCCCTTGTAGGACGTACAGAAGTCCCTAGTGAATTCCTTGAGTGCACATTTCGACAGCTGATAATTCTGTTAATCTATCTTTGCAATCAAGGCTTAATGCTCTCCAGTAATTGGTATAGTTAATGACTGGCTCGCCTTTCCTTTGCTTAGTGGCAGTAATGTCACACCCCCTCCCAGATTTCCTTCCTAACCAAGGAGTATGTGCAACCTACACACAAATGTCATCTTATATCTTGAAACACAATTAAATACCAGATCAATTGTACAAAGCTTTATGCAAGTGAAACATTATAAGTTAAACATAAGTTTTACATAAGGTTTCTTAGCTCATAATTTATCATAATTGTGTATTTGTTCAGCATACAGTACAAAACCCACTCTCGTTATGCCACAAGGATCATATATGACAAAACATGTACTTAGACTGAGTATGTACAACTATCCCAAAGAACTAAAGTCAAGTAAGCCCAGACGAGGATCTTCTGTAGGTTAGGCGTCCCAGACACGCTCGCTACCGGAAACAAACAACAATAAACAAGAAAGCGTGAGCCTAAAGCCCAGTGAGTGACTAAGTTATCTATTACAATTTAAATCCTTAAGTGAATGCTGATCATAAAACTACTATATATCTTATTAGTACAGATTACTGGGTCAATCATGTCATTTAACAATATAGCATAAATATCTTTCTAAGAAGCAATGGAGCAAATCTCAACACTATTAACCCCATAATTCAATTCATATTATTCATATATTCATACGCCTTCACATTTCGTCCTTTGGCGTTTTAACTCTCAGGTGCTTTCTCTTATTGTCCCTTAGCACTGAGTTTCATTATTAATTCACTACTCGAGTGCCTTCACTAATGGTCCCTCAGCACTGAGTTTCATGTACTGGTTTTCCATATGCCTTCTCACAAGGTCCTTCGGCATTGGAAACTATCTTAATCAATTTCTCAGGTGCCTTCACTCATGGTCCCTCGGCACTGAGTCCTATATATCATATCCTCATAGGCCTTCACACATGGTCCTTCGGTCGTGGTTTGCATTTAGATAACATGCATACAGGAGTTCATGTATTATATACGTTTTCACATGCACAATGTTAAAAATAATCTTTGGATAATTAGAAAGTCACTCACGATTTGTCTTAGGCCCCAAGCGGATTATATGCTTTTCCGAGCTCTTCTTGGCCTGTAAAAACACATTTCTCACATTAGGTTTCCTTTGAACTCCTTTTTCATAATCATTAAGTATGCATATTCATAACTAACGATACTCTATGTCACTAACGAGACTACCAACGAAATTCACACTACTGGGTACTACACTAGCGAAACCGGAGTGAACTAGACTAGTGATATCACCTTAAGGAGCAATACCTAGCGAGACTTCAGCGAAAGTTGTGAGATGCAGAGCTCTTTGTGTTATCAGCGACACTCGTTCCGCTGCTCACTCTCCAGCTCCTTAGCGATACCACTGTCTAACGACACTTGATATCACGGTTTCCTTCCTTCCCTTCTAACTCTTTCTTTATCCTACTAAAAACCATATTACAGCCAAAATCAGAACTTTCCTTCTTCTACAATCTTGTAAAGTAGTGAGTTTCCTAGCTTACCTCCAAATTTCAGACCATGACTCGTCTTCATTTGAGAATTATTCCCAAATAACTTCGGCTGCCTTGATTTGCTTAGCAGTTCAACTTTGCTTACTTCCTCCTAAAGGTTAACACATTTTTGCTCAGATTTAGCTTAAACATCCTTCATGGAAGTTGCTAAGAATTGAATTAACTTACTAACCTCAAAATTTCAGTTCTAGCTTTAACTTTCTCTGCTCACTCTCCTTCAAATACTGATTGGTGTTCAGATTTATCAGCAACAATCAAGCTTCTGGTTCTAGCTTCAAAATCACCATGAAAATGATCTGGTTTCTACTTGAATTCAATATAAACACCTTCTTCTATCTCTCCTCGTTGTTCGTCTGCGAAATGGAGTCAATCTGAGTTCTAAAATATGTCTAAAAGGGTTTAATTATTCGATGCACTCATTTATATGTCAATATAAATCACTGACTTACCAGCTCTAACATCATCTTCCTTCTTGAATTAGCCAACGCAACCTTCCGCGCATGGCTTCATCAACGCATAGTCTCAACTTACTATGCTACTAATTGCCCAATGCCGAATAGCCGACTACCGCATGGCCCCCTCGGTCACTTTTCTATGCCCGTCGCATACCATCCTTCAACCCATAGGCCATCTCAACGCATAGTAATGCCAACTTCTAGCACATAGTAGCCTTCAACGCAAACTTCTACTAACGAATATTGCACCCTTCTTCCTTCACATCTATTTCCATGACGAGCTTCCCTCTTCAACGCATGCTTATCAGCGGCAACTCTTGTCAAGCTTAGACATACCCAACGAATGGTCACCCATCTCATGGCCAACACTTAACCATTTTTGCTCTCACACTACTCGGCCAATTTTCTTTACTCACTTGCCCCAGAATTTGTTCTTACTTACCTTCTCTCAATAACAAGTACGGGGCTTACAAGTAAGCTCTATCATACTGATGATATGCCTAATACTGTAGAAACGATTGTGGAATTTTCTCTCAAGCTGATCCCAACTATCGATGGATTCAGGTTCCAGGTCAGTGTACCAGACGAAGGCATTTCCCTTGAGAGTTCGAACGAACTGTATGACTAATTGGTCTCCCTTCGTTCCAACATTTTCACATGTTTCAATGAAGTGAGCAATATGTTGCTTTGGGTTACTCTTTCCATCAAACTGCTGGAACTTAGGTCGTTGTTACCCATTTGGAATCCTAAGGTTATCAATCCTCTTTGTATATGGTTTGGAATACAAGAGTGAAGTCTGACTAGGACCTCCATATAGTTTGCAATCATCTCCTACAACTGCTGAACAAATAGCGAAGTAATTGAAGTTGACTCTTAGGGCTAACTGTCTTGCAAAACCTTCTTCTCTTTGTCATTGTTTTTGATTGTCAGTGTATGACTTGATTCAACAGCGTCACGACTTTCGATATGATTCTTGAGTGATGCAATCTCATAATCCTTTCTTCAATTACCTTTAGTAGCATGTTAACTTTCTTTTCGAGCTCAGCCATTCTCTCTTCACTTGTTCCCATGTCAACAATCATGACTGACATTACATTTGGGTGGGTTGCCTCCTCGCTTGATTGTTTGGAAGGTGAGGTATGCCTGTCAAGGGTAGGATTTTCTTTGATGATGACCCCAGCTTTTGGGTCCTGGAAATTCGCTCCCATATATTTCTCGCGATCTCAAAGGTAGGTTGCTCATCCAATTGTATTTCCTTGGAGCGTTTGCGAGTAATCAGTCTTCTGAAAGCGTCGCTTGAAGCTTTAGAAGCATTGTCTTTAGATGTCATGACTTTTGAGATATGTCTTGAGTGAGAGAAAGAGTTAAAGGTAGAGAGATCCCACTGGGCATGCCAATCTGTTCGATGAGATTTCCGAAGAAATTTAATTCGTGGAATTTGAGCTTCGTATTTGTATTAATTTCAGTATTTTTGGGTACAATCTCTAATGTTTAATCCCTTGATTCTTCCTCTCAAAAGAAATAAATACATGCAACTTGAATTCTCGAGATCTTCTGTGAGCCTTTGTTTTCAAAATCTTCAACTCCAGAGTCTTTGATTCTTCAAGTCTCTAGAACTTCAGTGCTTTGGAACCTCAATCTTTGGTTTCTTTGGAATTTCAGGGCTTCAATCTTCAAAACTTGTGAGCTTTGGAGCATCGGTCTTCAAATCTTGAGCTTCAATCTTCAATTCTTCAGAACTTGGGTTTTAGAGCTTTAACACATTTTCTTCAATCTTCCAACTCCCCTAATGAAGAAGGAGACCCTCAATTTATAAGGGTTTTTCTCGTGGGCTTGGGCCAACTTGTTTCTGGGCCATTGGGCTTGGACCCAACTTTCTCTTTGGTTTGGGCTAAAATTGGATTTGGTCTCAATACTTTATTTAGCCCAAAATTCTCAAAATTTCTTCTCCAATATTATAATTTGACAACGGATAGAATTTGCCTATTACAATTTTAATGCAAACATTTCTCGTAGAATCTTCATCCAATATTGTTATAAATTTCCCCCCTTAAATATAGCATTTAATTTGAATAGAAATTTTATAAACAAAACTTCAGTTACAAACAAATTTATTTATGGAGGAAATTACCTTTTACTTTTTTTTGTCTCTTACGTCATTATTGTTTAAGACGTCCATAATGGGAAAGGGGAAAAGCAAGGGGGAAATGCAAGCACAATTATGAACCCAATCAAACTAAAGATATATTTGGTAGTAGTTTTAAAATAGGTAAAACTATTTACATGTCATTTTTTAAATTATTATTTAATATATTTTTAATAATAATAAATTTGGTTGAAGTGATTTTGAAACCGATAAAAAGTGATTTTAACAATTTTAAAATTATTCTACATTACATCAAGAATTCGAATTCGTTTTGAATTGCTTTAGTAGTAATAGCAAATTTAGAAGATTTTTAATCCAAGAATTCGAATTCGTTTTGAATTGCTTTAGGATTAATAGCAAGTTTAGAAGATTTTTAATCCTTTCATACGTTTTGGAAAACAAATTATTCATTGAATTTTTAAAATCACTTTTCAAATTCTTCTCACCTGGAAAAAAATTCTTCTCACCTGGAAAATTATCTATCTACCTGCTTTTAAAACAACTTTCCAAAACATCTGCAATATTCTCTACCTAATTATTTTAAATTACAATCATATCATCTTGTAGAGATTTTTTCATTTTTTTAACATCTATCTTTTATTCCATATCAATATTATTTTGTAACAATTATTTTTTTCTACACTTTTAGCAAGTAATTTTGATTAAACAATACAGATTGCAATTTAAATCTGGTATTTTTTTAAACAATTAAATTATAATTAAATAAATGTTAAATGTTAACATATAAGTGATTTAAATTATGTAATTTTCTATCCTTTTTATCATGTAATTTTAAGAAATAACAAATTTTATAATTTAAACTTTAACCACTATAAATAATTGTTATTAAAATTCATACATTAAATATCAACATATAAATAATTAAAATAATATCTAATTTGATTATTTTAACTAAGCTGCAACAAATTTGGTTTGATCTTACCATACTTTATTCATTTCTTTTTACATTTAGATTATTTGAAATTTACCAATTTCATATATAACAGTTGATTTTTCAAGAAGTATATTTGCTAACAATTATTCTAAAACCAACAACAATTTGAAACAGAGCTTAAAGAGGGACAAGGGGACGAGAGTGATTCACCGAAGAAAGATACTTTTCCTTCCTTTTTTTAGAAGAAAAGGAAGTTATGTACAGAATCAATTGAACAGAAGAGATGTAAGTGAATGGAAATGGCAAAGCAATATATAAAAGTCTTGTGACATTTTATTGATGTAATTATTCAAATTTGAAAAGGATTGGGAACCATATTCTAAAAATCTCATTTGTATTCCTTTTAGTTGGATGGGCAAGGGTCACCATCACTACTCCAATTTCACATTCCTTTTAGTTCCTTTTTTGTTTGTGCATATAATTTCAAAGCAAGTAGTGGATAACTTTTTCTTGGTAATAAGCAAAGTCCACTCCGTTGTATGCAAGTGAATTTTGGGAGACAAAATCATATGAGACCATTTTAGATAAATGGTGCTTTTATTAAAAACAAGAGAATATATTTTATCACTTAAATATATAGTTTATTGTCTTAATTTTAATATTAAATTTTCATTTTTGTCACCTATAAGTTTGTTCAGTTACTGAGTTAAAAGAATTAGTCTCTTCGTTGTTTTTGTTAATTAAAACTAAATTAGAAAAAAAGAGGTAAACATATGTAGATATAAACTCAATAATGACGTATCCAAATGCAAACTAAGAAGTATCCAAAATATAACACGAATGAAAAATGCCCACAAACAAATTTTTGTTATATATCTATATATATAATCTATATCTATATCAATATCTAAAGATAGAACTTTTCTCTTCCTTTTTGGCTCTTACAATTTTTTATAATTCCCATTTTATTCTTATTACATCTCTTTATTAGAACCTGCAAACACCTCATCAATTGAAACCTTTCATCAAAACACCCCTTTGACAAGAGACCTTTCATCAAAACACCATTCTAAGAAATCAAATTCCTTTAGCGGAAGCGATTAATCGGTTTGCCCTAATTTTGTTCCAAGAAAATTTTATAGAACACAGAAATAATTATGAAGTTAAGCATGCTTTGAGAGGAGAGGAAGGAAAGTCTTTGAAGATAACCTCTTCAAGAAAACCTTATTCCCTTAGTGAATTCCTCCAACAAATAATAGTTCAACTTACCGCAACCAAAACTCTTGGGACACCACCAAAAGAGACTTCTCTTCTACTGTAACGACCCGACTAATACAATCTAATCGGACCATTACTCAATGCATGCAAATTTCAAGAAAGACACTATGCTGAATAATAAGAAAGAAACAATGCTTCTCATGGAAATTTCTGTTTATATAAACTCCAGAAAAAAAAAAACAATGCATAAACATATAAAAGGAAATCTTGGTTCGGGGTACCCCTAATAAAATCAATAAAATTTCATGAACAGAAATCCACATATCAAATAAATGACCAGCCTCAAAACAAAATTTGACAATTGGACAAAACTCATTAAAACATGCAATACTAAGCGGAAGCTACTGCGGGTCCCGTGAAACCATCAAGGATTCCTCTTATCATTCGCCAGCACGTTCTTTCCTTTACCTGAAAAAAATATAAGATGAAAGGATGAGTAATTATATTACTCAGTAAGTGACCCCACTACCGGAGACGGGCTGGGCACCTAAGTCCTTTAAGTGCATCAACCATAAGACATGCATATCTAACATACTTTTATAGGGAGCTGGTTATACTCGCCCTACAGTTGGTTTTGGATGTCCACAAACCTCTGGAGCCCCGAAGGAACTCTTACCTCTGGTGATCCCGAAGGAACACAAACCTCTAGTGTACTCGAAGGAGCACAACCTCTGGTGAACCGAAGGAACACAAACTTCTAGTGAACCCGAAGGGACACATCCTCTAGTGACCCCAAAGGGCACAACCTCTAGTGAACCCAAAGGAACACATCCTCTAGTGACCCCGAAGGACCACAACCTCTAGTGAACCCGAAGGAACACATTCTCTAGTGACCCCAAAGGACCACAACCTCTAGTGAACATCCAACCGATGTAGGGGAGTCACCACTACCCATCATACATGCTCAATCAAATTCGCACTCCTTCCATTCCATGAATTCATACATTAACAGTACTGTCCATAAACATCTCATAGTATAAGCATATGCATCATCAGCCACATACAACCTTTAGACATGGGAATTTCATACAAGCATGCTATATTACATGGGGCTTAGAAATTCTACTACATCATGGCAACTAAACATATGGCTAGAAGGTGGTTCAGGTAGTAAGATCACTTACCTGAGGGTTGATCCATTAAATTATCCACACGACAGTTCTTGCAAAATTTCTGGACAACTGTGAATAGAATTCCCCAACTTAAGTTAGTCCACAAGCCTAGTCTATCATAAGCGAACTTTTTGTTCGAGAGAGTCCTTACCCAAACGTGGCTTAACTCGCAGTTGCCTCCAATCCTTCTACCCAACGCAACTTCCGGTCATCTATCAGGTTTTAACCACATAAGTTTAAATCCCCAAAAGTTTACCAAACTTCGCCACAAATTTCCTTGGGTCCGAGTTACTCACCCAAACGTTACCGGTTCGGCGACGAGCAGTCAGGTGAGCGTTTGACTGTAGCGGCAGCGGTACTGACCAATATGGCAGTGGCGGCGCGGAGGTGCGAGTGGCTGGCGGCGACTGATGCAGAAAGGAAAAAGTTGGGTTTGCAGCCGCTGAACGGCCGCAGACCTACGACACAGGCAACGCGGGGAGAAGGAATCGGCGGAACAACGGGGAGGCGACGAAGACGCCGGCGACGCGCTAAAGAAGGAGGAGAATGTTGAAGCCGGTGAGCAGCGGCGGTGCGCGACGAAGGAGAGAGAGACGGAGCCAGCAGCGGCGACGCACGACGACAAAGAGGAAGGAGAAGTCGGGGGGGGCAGCGCGAGGAAGAAGAAGGAGAAGGTTCTTTTCTTTTTTTTTTATTTGGCACGCAAACCGAGGAGAGCTTATTTATAATAAAACCCTAATTCTCATTAATTCCACTTTTCCCGTATTATTATTATTTTTTTTTTTACCAACCAAATAAAATAAAATAAAATAAAATCTTCTACAAAATAAGATCTCCTTCAATTACTACAATCCTACCAAATTTATTCACTTTATTTTACTTGCCCCAAAAAATGAAATTATCCTTTACCAAATCCCAAAAATTTCCTTTAACTATAATTTTGAGACTTTCCATCTTAGCCTAAATAAATGCATGAGTACATATAAATAACTATACTTTCCCTTTCATACATAATAACTTAAATTAATTTACTAGGAGGATTTACCTCAACGATTTGGGGTTGTTACACTTCTATTCGCTTGAATAAGGAATAGTTTGTGGGAACTCTTGAAAGAGAAGAGAAGGGAAGAGTTATTTCTTCTTTGAAGATTGAGAGAGTTTGAGAAGGTTCAAGGTGAGTATTTTTCCTGTAAAGAATAGGACCACTCTTATTGAGATCTCATCTCAATTTAACGTGAGGGTAGTTAACTCCCCTCCCACTCATCACTCTCATGCATTGCAACGGAGTTATTTTTAATAATAATAAATATATAATATATAATATATATATTAATTAAATATTAATTAAAAATAACAAATTTCATTAATTAAATATAACTCTAATTTAAGTAATTTATTTATTAAATATCACATATTTAATTTAATGTATATGAATCATATTATAATATATATATTCACTCTCAACCTATAATTTCAATATGAATCTTATTCACATTAAGTATAACCTATAGTTTTAATATGAATCCAATTCATATTAATTTAATATTTAAATCCTATTCAAATATTAATATTCTCTTATTATAAAATTTTAATTTTGAATCTAATTCAAAATTAACTTTATATTATAATGTAACTCATACATTATTGTAATCGTATCATATACAATTAATTTCCCTTATCGATTTGAATATTTCAAATTCTTTCAACACTTAATATCCTTGTTTAACCCATTGTAAGCTAGCGCTAGTAGAGGGACCTAATGAACCTACCGTTATAAGCTCCAATGATCCGAGATTAATTAATTAAACTCTTTAATTAATTAATCAACCTTCATTAACTATGGGGCATACCACTAAAGAACAATAGCTACACTCTTATGAATTGCGGTATATTTATGTGTCCATTGGTTAACCATATTTTGTAAGTCAATGCTTCACAGGTTATTCGTAATTACAGCTAAGTCAAATTACCATTTTACCCCTGTAATTACGTCTTGCACCTTAAGTAACATTGATCCTCTAATGAACAATTTTGTTTATGGTCCAACCATAAACAATGTCCCTCTCGAGCCAGTAAAAAGGTGAAGTCTCATTGTTCAAGTCCCATAATCAACAATTAATGAGAACAACCTGTCTACTTTCTTTAAAGTCAGGAAGGAGCGAATTTCATCTTGTGAAATTTATGTTCCCAGCTCCTCACTCAGTATCGTTCCCAAAATGGTAAGCTTATTGAGTCAGAAGCTAAGGTCACTCTCACCCATACAAATCAAAGAGCGACCCTCATAAGCATGAGTTCATAACTCACTCGGGATTGAGATCGAGTTACATGATTATCGTTTGAAATATAAATCTCTTCAATTAACAATGTTATGAAGAGAGATCATATTTCATGGTCCAGTTTATACAGACTCACTGTATAGGATACCTCCACTTACATGTCATTACATTAATAATTTGTATTAAATCATTTGTAACATTTACAAAGTGGAGCGTACCCATAATGTTACCAGGATAAGGTACCCAACCCTATCCATATACTATTGACCTTTTAGGTTATTACCTCAACATAATCCACTTGTATGTCAACCACATACTATTCAAGATTCATTAAATAACGTTGGATCTTAGTTTATTGGATTTTGAATTATGCAAATAAATAACACTTATTTGAAAAATGAATAATACTTTTTTTTATTAAAAACTATTTAAAAATTTATAGACTACAAGATTTAGGACATAGATCCAACATTAACAACTATCCTCCAGCCTAATTTCATTTATTTATTTAAGTATTTGCAAGATTTTGTTTTTGTCAGGCATTATTCAATCAACCATTTCTAAATTATCAGAGATCAAAATCAAATCGAAATGCATAGGACTCTAAAATATATGTTACCATTACTATATTCATATAAAGTTTCTTCTATTTGTTGGTAGAATAATTTTATAATTGTACCCTTAACTAATACAAGAGTATGTTAGTGGTCCATTTTCTTTTTTGTCTTAAATTAATAAAATAGAATAACTTTATATTTTTGTTCTTCTCTTTAGATTTTGGAAAATTATCTTAAATGGCAAAACATAGCAAAATACACAATCTATCTGCGATAGACTGCGATAGATTACTATCTGTGTCAATTCTATCGTAGATAAACAATGGAATTTTACTATATTTGTAAATATTTTGAATTTAATTAATTACTAATTATCCAATTACAAAAATACCCCAAATAGTATCTACAATTAATTTATTCCAAAATTACATATTCTTTTGAATCATAACAACCTAGATTCTATGGGTATTTAAAATATGTTGTATTTAAATAAAATAGGATTTGATTCAACATTCTAAAAACTAAGATACGATCCAATCTCCCAAAAAAACTAAAATGTGATTAAACATTTAAAATAAATTGTTGACCGATTCTTCAAGATTAATACATAAAAGCCCCATTGGAACTCTGAAACGGAAGAAACTCTTCCTTGCAAATTAAGATTGATTGGCAAATAAAATTAATTGATTACAGTGTAAACTTTAGGGATCTTGTTTTTCCTCTACCATGCCTAAGATTGAGCTCTAACAAAAGTTGGTGAAAAGGTGAGATCTGATACAAAAGTTGGTGAAAAGATGAGATCTGGTACAAAAGTTGGTGAAAAGGTGATATCTGATACAAAAGTTAGAATTGGATGGTTATGAGACAGAAACGGGAAGGGAAAAGAAACTTGGACAATCAATAGCCATTAGACAATGGCGTGAAGGAGAAGATGAGACATAGATTGGAAGATATGAGATTATTTAAAATCGAAATGAGATAAAAAAA
>QLSR01000125.1:893129-912716 GCA_031780015.1 Citrullus colocynthis | reverse complement strand
AAAAAAAGAGGTCGAAAAAATAAAGAAAAAATGAAACAGATGAAAATATGAGACTAAAAAAAAAAAAGACAAGATTTGATTTTTAGATGAAGATATGTGATTTTAACATATATTTTTTTAGTAAGATTTTAAAAGAATTACATTGTAATTTTACTGTGTTGTTGAAGAAATCACTTTGAAGCATATCTTTAAAATTTTAGTATTATTAAAATTGTATTACACTATAATTGATATGATCAATTGAAATTGTGTGATGTTCATTAGTTAATTACATTGTAATTTTAATATATTGTTGAAGAAAAATTGGGGAACAACAAAAGAAATAAGCAAATAATGACTACTTATTCGGTAGTTATAATTATGGGACTGAAATTGTTGAGAATAAAAAAATAATTATTCTTTAATTATTTTTCTTCTTCATTTTTCGATTTCGAATTTACAATCTCTATTTCGCCTCGTCAAAACTCCATCATGGTTTGTCCCACCAATGACTAGAATTTGAACATTCACCATTTGATTGGGATCTTATAATTTCTAATAGGATAAAAGAGAGTTACTAACTAAACAAGGGAGAGAGGGACAATTATAAATAGAGAAGTTCTCTTCATTTGAAGGGGTTCTCCAAGACTCCAAACTTCAGGACATCCACGCGCTTCACTTCCATACATCAATCGTGCGCATTCAATTTAGAGAAAATCAAAGGATCAGGTACTAGAGATTGAGCCACATCTGCATCAACATTACAAAAACTTAAGTTCAACTCCACGAAACACGTTTCTCCAAAAACCTCATGGGAACAAATTGGCACACCCAGTGGGACCTTTCTACCTCTAATCTCTCTCCTAACAACCAAATCAAGCAATTGTTAGGTTTTATGTCCTAAAAACTCATAGTTTATAAATACCAAATATACTTTTATCATTCAATAAAATTGTTAATAAAATTTATAATCAATAAGTAGTTATTGATTCTATAAAATGTTCTTACTAAATCTAAATGCAATCATCAAAGGATCCTAGACTGTTATATGAGACTCAAACTTTATGTAGAGACATAAAACTGGATCAAGTTTAAGTTAACAATCTAAATGGTCTATATTATATGAATAAAGTTGGGCGCCTTATTCTGGAGACACTATGGATGCGGCCCACTTTATAACTAGTACAAACGAAGTGATCCTAATTCGTTCATGTGAAGACATGCGAGTAGGGGCGTCTTGTGCAAAGAGTTTGCATAAGACCGGACCATGAAATAGTCACTTTTACTTTATAATACCGTTTATTGTCTAAAACTGACTATCTCGACTTTGATCGCCTAGGCAACTCGATCTTAATCCTAAGTTAACTATGAACTTCTGTTTACTTGGGATTATCCTTAGATCTGCATTGGTGAGAGCAGCTTAACAACGTTGGCTTAATATGCCTTCTATTTCATGGGTAAGACCAGGTAGATAGCTAGGGACATAGGGTGCAAGAAGAAATTCACTTCTACCATCTTTTGGGTTAGTAAAGAGGTTGTTCTCTTAAGTACTGAATCCAGGTCTTGAACAATAGGAGTCACCCTCTCAGATAAGGTTTGAGAGGACTTTTGATTTGGAAGTTGGACTACAAATCATTGTTCATTAGAGGATCAATGGAACTTAAGGAATAAGAGGTAATCACAGGGGTAAAACGGTAACTTTGACCTAGCTGTAATTACGAACAACCTGTGAAGGCTCTACTTACCAATCATGGTTATATCAAATGGACATAATATATCTATAGTGAGGAGAGTGCAGCTATGGGCTTTAGTGGAGTGACCCGGTAGTTAACGAATGTTGGTTAACTAGGTTAAAGAGTTTAACCGGTTAATCTCGGATCGTTCAAGCTCATGATCTGTAGGTTCATAAGGTCCTCTGGCTAGCTCATATAGGATTAAACTTGGAATAAATAGAAGGAAAAATTCGAATCGTTCAAATCAGGTTAATCATATGAGATATGATTTTTTTTTTCTTCTTGAAAAATCTTGGAAATTTTGAAGGTTTTGAGAAACTAAATTTTCCTTCTTTAAAGAGTTCCACCACTCTATTCCAAGCCTTGGAGAATAGCTAGAAAGACCTCTTGGTGGTCCCAGTGGGAGCAATTCTAAGAAATGAAGAAAAGCTACAAAAGTATATAATTTCTTTCCTTCTTCTCTAATTCATTTTGTATGATAATGCATGTTTAATCTTAGGTTGTTATATGCATCTAGATTGTTATTTCGATCCTCTTTCGTTTCCGCTGTGCATGTTTGTATGAGATCTTTCAGCAATGACCTCCAAGAAAGTTGCATCCAAAACTCCTCCGCAAGTGACACCTACACAGGACCTATCACCTGCAGTCGCTCAAATGAGATCATGCAAGAGAAGGAACAAAGTTGTAAGCACCTAATTGGTAAGCACGTTCAAAAGCTTTAGGCGAATTAGTATTAATAATCTCATATTGTAAAAAAAAGAAAAAAAAAAAGAAAACTAAAAAAAAAAGAAAAAGACAAAAAAGAAAAAGGAAGTAGGAAAAAGAAAAGAGAAGAAAAAAAAAAAAAAAAAAAGATAACTAAAAAAAAAAGAAACAGACAAAAAAGAAAAAGGAAGTAGGAAAAAGAAAAGAGAAGAAAAAAAAAAAAAAAAAAAGATAACTAAAAAAAAAAGAAACAGACAAAAAAGAAAAAGGAAGTAGGAAAAAGAAAAGAGAAGAAAAAAAAAAAAAAAAAAAGATAACTAAAAAAAAAAGAAACAGACAAAAAAGAAAAAGGAAGTAGGAAAAAGAAAAGAGAAGAAAAAAAAAAAAAAAAAAAGATAACTAAAAAAAAAAGAAACAGACAAAAAAGAAAAAGGAAGTAGGAAAAAGAAAAGAGAAGAAAAAAAAAAAAAAAAAAAGATAACTAAAAAAAAAAGAAACAGACAAAAAAGAAAAAGGAAGTAGGAAAAAGAAAAGAGAAGAAAAAGAAAAAAAAAAAAAAAGAAGAAGAAGAGATGATAAGGATGAGAAGTCGGTTTTTAACCTTTCATTGAACAGAAAATTTTGCCGACTTCATTCTACTCATTTCCAAACGAAATTCTATGCTATTTTTCAGCTGCACGTCGTAGAGAGATTGGAGAAGAGTTCTAGGGCAATTTTGTGCAAGGTTTTTGAAGATTTCATGGTAAAACTGAAGCTGAAACAAAAGCTTCATCAGCTGTCACACAGCTCAAACCAGGTCTGGTGTTTGGTGAATATCGAGATGAAGAGATTGAATTTTGGGCTAAAAGTTTAAGGTTAGTAAGCTAACTTAATTTTGAACAACTTTTATGAAGGAATCTTGAGTTGAAATGGATTAGAAACATGTAAACTTTTAGATGGAAGTTACTGATACAAAATTTCTGTGCAATCTGGAGCAGCACGGAGAAAACTTGCAATATCTGACGCACCAGAACGAGTTAAGCCACGAAATTTTGAGGTATGCTAGAAAACATGTTTCTCTACAAGTTTGTAGAAGGAAAGAAGTTCTAAATCTTGCTGAAAATATGACTTTGAATTGAAAGAAGTGAGAACAAATAGGAAAGGAGGAAACTCTGCTGTCGGGTGCCGTTTGGAAGCAGGTAACACTGAGAATTGGAGCGTTAGTAGTGACACTGGTGTTGCTGGTTGTGTAAAGGAGGATTTTCTCTCACAAATCTCACTAGCTCTCGCTCAGTATCGCTCATCAGGTAGTCTCGCTGGTATCGCTTATGCTGGTGTCGCTAGTGCCGTGACCTGTTGTGTAATTTCGTTAGTAAACTCGCTAGTAAGGTGAAATCTCGTTGGTAATCTCGCTAGTGACATAGAATCTTTCTTATTATGTATATTTTAGGAAAGAAAGGGAGTCTTGGTGGTGAATTATGATTAGAGTTTAAGTATGCGTGTTTAATGATCATGTAAAGGAAGTTAAGGAAAACGTAACGTGAGGAATGTGTATTTACAGGCCAAGAAGAGCTCGAAAAGGCGTATAACCCGCTCAGGGCCTAAGGACAAGTTGTGAGTGACACTTTTCTTTCTTTGAAATGAATTTATTGAAAATGCTTAGTTTGGTTTTTCTTATGAGATATGGCTTTGAGATGAACTGTTTTCTTGAAAAGCATGATGTTTGATGATATTATTCACAAGGCATGTTTTATCCGTTTCCTATAAGATGTTGAATGACATGTCTTGAAATGTTGTTTATCGTGATATATCTGATTTTCATGAAAGATTTTCTTGTGAACTATTTACGTATAATACTGGTTTTTAAAATGTTTTAGAGGAGGCTTAATGCTGAAGGACATGAGAAGGCATGTGAGTTTCCCTAGGACCCAGTACTGAAGGACTCGTAGAAGGTACTTGGGCAACCCGCCATATTCCTATGTGCACATAGAGGTTGTGACGTTGGGTGTGTTGAGTCTTGCTCCACCTCAACTAAGGATTGTTATCGACGTTGACTGCGTTGAGTTTTACTCCGCCTCAACTAAGGATGTTTTTGACGTCGGGTGCGTTGAGTCTTGCTCCGCCCTGACTAAGGGATAGTTTTCGAGAACAAATTGTTTTTCGTATACGATGATTTTGGCATGAACATATGTGATTTGTTTACATTGTTGAAATTATGATTTGACAGAAATGATTATTTGTATCACATTTACGTTTATGGTGTTATTATGATTTTAACATGCCTATTTTCGAACAAAAGATAGTTTTACAAAATTAGTCACTCACGGGGCTTTTAGCTCACGTTTTCCATGTTTTCTTTTCCTCGCAGGTAGCAAGGACGTTCCTGGTGCATTGCCTACTCCAACTCGCCCTGCTTAAACTTCGAGTTTCCAAAGACAATTTATTTTCTCGTTGTTGTACGTGTAAATAACTTAGCACTGGTGGCATGTAGATTTAGTTGTTTATAAGTAGGTTATGAGAGAATATGTTATAAAAGTGTACTGTGTACAAGAATGGATTATTATGTTATGACCATGCGTTAATATGGCTGAATTCTATGAATGTATACGTATGGAAATGTTTGTGCAGGAAGTTATGTAAGATGGGGCAATATGCGTCACAAGAGGGGTGATGAATATTGTCTTCACATCTTTTTTCAGGTTATGTAGGTAATCAGAGAGGGGGTGTGACAAGTTTGTATCAGAGCAAAAGAGTCTTGGGAATAGGATCATGCATTGTAGTGTGATAAGCACTTGAAAAGTGCTTTTTATTCTCTCAAATTAAGGGAGTTTATATTAGATTTCACTTGTTTGCTAGTGGTTTTCAGGTTAAAATGAGGAAAATCAGAAGAAAAGACTAAAAGATCAAAGCCGAGCAAGAATACCGCGAAAAAGAGCTGAAAAACCCAAAATGGCAGAAATTGGGGCAGCGCCGAGGCGCTTGAACGACGCTGCCGCGACGCTAAAACCCGAGAGCTAGCTTTTCTGATCGCAGCCCTAGCGCCGCGGCGCTCTCCAACAGCGTTGCGGCGCTGTCCCAGAATTTTCAATAGCGCCGCGGCGCTGGCCAGTTTTCCTTAAATGAAAATTTGTTATTTTTGGTAAATTTTTGGTCGGCCAAACTCTATAAATTTGGGGGTTTCCAGCAGCCCAAGGCATCAAAATCAAATCAAGGAAGTGCAAACCTAAAGAGGCACAAAAAGGAGAGAATTGAGTGAGAGTTCAAAGAGTGAGTTAGTTGCAAGGAAGAGGAAAAGAGTTCGAGATAGTCGTGGTGCCCTTCGAATTCCGACGTGAGAGCCAAGGAGATCGTGACGGTGCGACCTCAATCAAGAGCCTCTTTTCAATAGAGTTTCCCTTTCTTACACACTTTCTTTGTTTATTTTGCTCAAACATGTTGCTTCAAGCTATGAGTGGCTAAACTCTTTAGTTTTAGGGTTTTGATGATTTGTTTATGAAATTATATTGATCTTGTAGACTTTCATGGTTTTGTTGGAATGATTATGCTTTTCATTGTTATTGTGTTTAATTCTTGTGGATTGGCCATCTTCACATGTTAGGTTAGATGTATGATTGAGAGATTGTATGTTTAACTTGATCCATAAAAATGAATTTTTGTTAATCTATCGCGAGAGTAGTTAGGTTGACAATAAAAGTTGTTAAAGACTATTTTTAATGCCATTTAATTTTGTATTGGTTTTAAGAGATTAATAATCAATCGAGTTGCATGAGAAAGGGTTGTTTTTTAGAGAAAATAATTTGGAATTAAGTTTCTAGACTTAGGCATATGAATGACAATAAAATCCATGAAATCTATAATATTGCATGATGAAATAAAAAAGGATTCATTACCCTAGAACTCTCTTTGACTCTTGTGTTTCTCACTTTAATACTTTCCTTATTTGATTTATATTTTCCATAACTCATAATTTTCAAATTCAATCCTCAAATAAAATTGATTCAACTCTAGAATAGCTAAGTAACTTAAATCTTCACAATTGGATCTCCAGTGGAACGATATTCGGACTTAACCGTCTTATATTATAACTTGACCCGTACACTTGCGGTTAACACTCAAAGTGCTCATCAAGTTTTTGGCGCCGTTGCTGGGGAATCCAAAGAACGGTTTTTGTTATTTAATATTCATTAGAAGTGATAGATCTTAATTTGAGGTGTATGTTATTTGGTTGATTATTTATTTATGTATTGATATTTTATTTTATTGTATTTCATATATATATATTCCTTCTTTATTTTATTTTATTTTATTTTGATTAATTTGTCGGTTTATGCCTCGTGATAATACTAACCTCCTCCCTCTTGATCCCGAAATTGATAGGACTTATAGAAGGAATCTAAGGGCTTTACTCAATCAAACTGAGGAGATGGCGGAGGAGATACCCAAGGCAATTAGGGACTACTTTCAACCCATGTTACCGGCAAATCAACCCGGAATAATGAATGTGCCCATCAATGTCAACAATTTTGAGTTGAAACCGGGATTGATTCAAATGGCTAGAGAATTAGCCTTTAGAGGAAGAAGCAATGAAGATCCTCACAAGCACTTGCGATCCTTCTTGGAGATATGCGGAATGGTAAAGATGAGTGGCGTTTCTAATGATGCTATTAAACTAAGACTCTTTCCTTTCTCTTTATAGGACCATGCAAAAGATTGGTTGGAAACCATCCCCCCGGATAGCATTATAACGTGGGAGATCTTAGCTCAAGCTTTCTTGAAAAAATATTTTCCACCGGCTAAATCTCAAAGACTAAGGACGGAGATTGGAACATTCCGCCAACTTGAGGATGAACAATTATATGAGGCTTGGGAGAGGTATAAGGATCTCTTGAGAAAGTGCCCTCAATATGGTTACCCGGATTGGTTACAAATTCAACTCTTCTACAATGGATTAGCAAGCTCAACCAAATCCATCTTAGATGCAACCGCCAGAGGAACAATCTTCTCCAAGAATGCTCAAGAAGCCTACACCATACTGGAAGACTTGGCCAATACATCTTACAATTGGCCATGTGAATGGGCTTCTCCAATCATCCCAAAAGCCGCCGGATTGTATGAGGTGGATGAGGTAAACTCACTCAAAGCCCAAATGGCTTCCCTTACTAATGCTCTTTCTAAATTAACTGCAGGAGGCCAAGCTCAAACAAATCCACCATCTATAGCCTCTCTTGCCGCTTTAGCATCAGAGATGGCCATACAAAAGGAGTTGAAACAAGGAGATAATGAGACGGCCAACTATGTTGATAGAGGACATTATAGAGGCCACCAACACCAACAACTTCCAACTCATTACCATCCTAACTTGAGGAACCATGAAAACTTTTCTTATGCTAACAATAGGAATGTTTTGCAAGGTCCTCCCAGTTTACCCAATGTAGGTCTATCACACACCAAAAAGAAGTCCAACTTAGAAGACTTGATGATAGAGTTCATAAAAGAATTAAGAGGAAGGACCACTGCATTGAAAAGCACTGTACAAAGCCATGGTAAGGCCATTCACAACATTGAGGTGCAAATAAGCCAAATCGCCAACTCACTCCAAACAATGCAAAAGGGCAAATTTCCTTGTTGTCCCGAGATAAATCCAAAGGAGGAGTGCAAGGCCATGACTTTGAGGAGTGGGAAAAGGCTATCCACTCCCTTGATCATAGATGAGGATGATGAGCAAGAGGTAGATGACACTATCCAAGAGCCAATTTTAGAAGATGAATCGAAGAAGATCTTAGAAAGGGAGGTAAAGGTAAAAGAGTTAACATCGTCAAGTAAGTCATTTAACCCTCTACCCGTTTTACCCAATACTATGCCATATCCTCAACGTTTTAAAAAGAAAGAAATAGACTCCCAATTTTAAATTTCTTGAGTTGTTCAAAAAGCTTCACATTAACATCCCATTTGCTGAGGCTTTAGAGCAAATGCCCAACTATGCTAAATTCATGAAAGATGTCTTGTCTAAAAAGAAAAAGTTTGGGCAATATGAGATGATTAGCATGACTGAGGAATGCAGTGCTGTGTTGCAAAAGAAGCTACCACAAAAATTGAAAGATCCAGGGAGTTTTACTATACCCTGCACTATTGGTTCTTTAAATGTTACTAAAGCTCTTTGTGATCTTGGTGCTTCTATTAATTTGATGCCTTTATCTGTCTATAGGAAGCTTAACATTGGAGAGGTGCAACCTACCACCATCACCTTGCAACTTGCTGACAGATCGTTAGCCTATCCTAAAGGTATTATTGAAGATATATTGGTTAAAGTTGACAAATTCATCTCTGCAGATTTTGTAGTACTGGACATAGAGGAAGACTCTGAGATTCCTATCATACTTGGGAGGCCATTCCTAGCAACTGGAAAGGCTATCATAGATGTCCAACAAGGGAAGTTGACTCTAAGGGTAAATGATGAGAATGTGGTATTTGATATTTACAAGTTCTTGAGTCATCATGATGAGAGTAGTCCTTGCCATGCTATAGACATAATTGATCACACTATTTTTAAGCATGTAGAAGTTATGTTGGCTAGTGATCATCTAGAACAAAGCATAATGGATGTTAAGAATGAAGATACAATTTTTTATGAAATAGCCTTTTATGATAGGTGGTTAGATAGTTTGCCAATATGTTCTAAAATGGATAGACCTATACCTTTAGCTCCCTTGCATGCGGTGAATGATATTGAGAACACTAAGCTTTAATTAAAGGTGTTACCTCGTCACTTAAAATATGCATTCTTAGATGATTTATCTTCTTTTCCTGTTATAATATCTTCTGATCTTAATCCTGGTGAAGAAAAAAAATTGTTGAGAGTATTAAGAGATCATAAGTCTGCCATTGGTTGGTCTATTGAGGACCTTAAAAGTATTAGTCCATCGGTCTGTATGCACAGAATCTTGATGGAAGATACCTTTAAACCATCAGTAGAGCACCAAAGGTGACTTAATCCCACCATGAAGGAGGTAGTTAAGAAAGAAGTGCTCAAGCTTTTGAATGCAGGAATCATATATGCCATATCTGACAGTCCATGGGTAAGTCCTGTTCAAGTGGTACCCAAGAAAGGTGGTATGACTGTGGTTAAGAATGAAAAATATGAAATGATAGCTACTAAAACTGTAACAGGATGGCGTGTATGCATTGATTATAGGAAGTTGAATAAGGCTACTAGGAAAGATCATTTTCCCCTTCCTTTTATAGATCAAATGCTTGATAGACTTGCAGGATATTCTCATTATTGCTTCCTAGATGGATACTCAGGTTATAATCAAATTGTCATTGCTCCTGAGGATCAAGAAAAGACAACATTTACATGTCCTTATGGGACATTTGCCTTTAAGAGAATGCCATTTGGTTTATGTAATGCCCCTGCCACTTTTCAACGTTGTATGATGTCTATTTTTCAGGGGCTCATTGAAGATATAATGGAGGTTTTTATGGATGATTTTTCTGTATTTGGGTCTTCATTTGATTCTTGTCTTGCTAATCTAACTCGTGTTTTGCAGAGGTGTCAAGATGCTAACCTTGTTCTAAATTGGGAGAAGTGTCACTTCATGGTGAAGGAAGGCATCGTCCTGGGGCACAAAGTCTCTCAAAAGGGATTGGAGGTAGATAGGGCTAAAATAGCCGCCATTGAACAATTGCCACCCCCCAACAATGTGAAAGGAGTCAGAAGCTTCCTAGGGCATGCTGGGTTTTACAGGAGATTTATTAAAGATTTTTCTAAAATTACTAAACCCTTGAGTAATTTGCTAGAAAAGGAAGCCAAGGTTATCTTTGATAATGCATATCTATCAGCTTTTAATACTTTGAAGGAAAGACTAATTTCTGCACCTATTATTGTTGTACCAGAATGGAGTCAATCTTTTGAGATCATGTGTGATGCTAGTGACTATGCTTTAGGAGCTGTTTTAGGCCAACGTAAAGATAACATGTTTAGGGCAATTTACTATGCTAGTAGGACTCTTGATAATACTCAACAGAAATATACTACTACTGAAAAAGAACTACTAGCTGTTGTGTTTGCCCTTGATAAATTTAGACCATATTTGTTTGGCTCTAAAATAGTGGTGCATACTGACCATGCTGCTTTAAAGTATTTGTTTGTTAAGAAAGATTCCAAACCCAGGCTAATGAGGTGGATATTATTATTACAGGAATTTGACTTAGAAATCAAAGACAGGAAAGGATGTGAAAATGTGGTTGCAGACCACTTGTCTAGAATTGAGAATGGGGATGCTACATCATGGCCCCCAATTGTTGAGACGTTCCCAGATGAACAACTGTATCAGGTAAAAGATAGTTTGCCTTGCTTTGCTAACATAGTTAACTATCTTGCAGGAGGACATTTGCCACCTGACATGAATTCTCAACAAAAGAAGAGATTCCTGCACAATGTTAAGTCTTACCATTGGGAGGTCCCCCTTCTCTACAAGGTTTGTGCTGACAACATGATACGGAAGTGCGTGCTTCAAGAGGAAGTGGTAAGTATTCTAAATTCATGTCATGCCTCCCCCTATGGAGGTCACTTTGGACCCACTAGAACTGCATCCAAGGTACTTCAGTCAGGATTTTATTGGCCATCCCTTTTCAAAGACTGTTGTACTGGCAATATTTCTAGACAACATGAGCTTCCAATGAAACCTATCTTGGAAGTGGAGCTCTTTGACGTTTGAGGTATTGACTTTATGGGGCCATTCCCTATTTCTTCTGATGGCTACCTATATATTTTAGTTGCAGTAGATTATGTATCTAAGTGGGTAGAAGCCATAGCCACTAGGACCAATGATGCTCGCACTGTTTTAAAATTCCTGCATAAAAACATTTTCACACGTTTTGGTATACCTAGAGCTATTATTAGTGATGAGGGTTCTTACTTTTGCAATAAATTATTTGAATCCATGATGCAAAAATATAAGGTTAATCATAAAATTGCTACAGCTTATCATCCTCAAACTAATGGCCTTGCTGAGTTATCTAATAGGAAAATCAAGCGGATTTTGGAAAAGACAGTTAAGACCAATAGGAAGGATTGGGCCCTGAAGCTCGATGATGCACTGTGGGCCTAACGCACAACGTTAAAAAATCCAATTGGTACTTCACCGTACAGGTTGGTGTTTGGAAAGGCTTATCACTTACCGGTAGAGCTCGAGCATAGAGCTTATTAGGCCATCAAGAAGCTGAACATGGATTTTGAGAAGGCCGGTGAGAAATGCCTCTTAGAACTCAATGAGATGGAGGAGTTTCGTGCTCAAGCTTATGAGAATGCCAAACTCTACAAAGAACGCACAGCGAGATGGCATGACAAGAAGATCACCCCATGGACCTTCCTTCCTCAACAAAGAGTATTACTTTTCAACTCACGTTTACGCTTGTTTCCAGGAAAGCTTAGGACACGATGGTCGGGACCCTTTATCATTGTCAAGGTATCACCACACGGGGCCGTGGAATTGCAAAACAATGATGGAACAACCTTCAAAGTGAATGGTCAACTATTGAAGCACTACATCGGTGATGAAGAACGCCGATTTGAGAACCTGGCCTTCATTGCATAATCCATTGGTTTGGTCTAGCTAGAAAACGTTAAACCAAGCGCTCATTGGGAGGCAACCCAACTTTATTGCTTTCTTTACTTTTCTTTTTATTTTATTTTCAATTTGACTTAGATACCCTTTCTTTGTGGTATCAGTCATGCTATTTGAATAGCCTTCAATCATCATAGCCTCTCCACCGGGGCTTGTTGGAGGTGCTGAGCATAACGAATCGAAACCAGAGACGGATCAAGGTAGCTTACCTGCCAAGCCGATAGGCGAAGGGCCGAAGGATGGAGCGTGCTAAACCTTGTAGTCACTCATATGCTTTATCTCTCAGGAACTTGGTTCATCAAACAAAGTACTCCTTACACCAAGCCTGTTTGGTGGCTTCCAGCTTGCTCCCAGGCTCGTTCTTTCTTTGTTAGATGCTCTTATGCATTGGGGACAATGCATGATTCTAAGTTTGGGGTGGGAGGTGTCTTTCGTGCTTTTGTGTGTTTTCTTATCCTGCTATGCATGTTAGTGAAGGTTTTAATGATCATATGCATGTGAATTTTTGAAAAAAAATTTGAAAATTTTGGAGCTTTCAAAGTTGATGGGAATGTTGGTTAGGGTTGTGTGCCTTGATGTTGATTGCCCATGATGAGATTCGAATTTGCATGATAGATGACTTATTATGGAAATAGAATAGCACTATCTTGAGTTAAATTCATTTAAGTCCCTCTTAAAATTTCCCATATTCTTGAGCACGTAGCCACTTTAAATTAAAATCTTTAATTGAAAAAAAGGATTAAGCTGGGTATATTTGGTTGTCACTACGAAAGGCCCCACCGGTTAGAGAGTAGAAATGCATGATAGCTTGTAATCTTAGACTAAGGAAAAAGAAAAGAGTAGACATGCCTTGAGAAAAGAAAAAGTGTACACAAAATGTATGAGCTTTATTTGTCTATTTTTTTGAATGTTAAACTGGTAATGAGTATGCATGGATAGGGGTAAAAAGAGCTGCCTTTGCTGTGATCAGTAAGAACGCCTGGGAATTGACTAGGTACGAGTCCCTACAGTGAATGTGTGAAAGCTAGTGCCTCTAGGTAAAAGAATGCAAGTTTAGGGCCCATGAAAAAAAAAATCATTGAAAGGCACCTTAGTGGACATATTACTCACTTGAAATGTATGAAAGCTTGAAGATTGGTGCATGAGCTAAAGTGGGGGGAAAACTAAAGAAACTCTATTAAGTCCTAATTTGAGTTCTAGTATTTTAAATTGAAGGAGGCTTGCACACACACACATGGGAGATAACAAGATTTGGCCTTGAATGATTATAACAATATAGATATGCTTGCATGTTTCTACTTAAGCTCTAAATGCTATTCTCTAAGACATGAGTCAATTGCAAACTTCTTCATCTAAACTCCCTATTATTTGATTTTATTCTTTGCTCGGGACTAGCAAATCTCTAAGTTTGGGGTGTTGATAAGCACTTGAAAAGTGCTTTCTATTCTCTCAAATTAAGGGAGTTTATATTAGATTTCACTTGTTTGCTAGTGGTTTTCAGGTTAAAATGAGGAAAATCAGAAGAAAAGACTAAAAGATCAAAACCGAGCAAGAATACCGCGAAAAAGAGCTGAAAAACCCAAAATGGCAGAAATTGGGGCAGCGCCGCGGCGCTAAAACCCGAGAGCTAGCTTTTCTGATCGCAGCCCTAGCGCCGAGGCGCTCTCCAACAGTATCGCGGTGCTGTCCCAGAATTTTCAATAGCGCCGCGGCGCTGGCCAGTTTTCCTTAAATGAAAAATTGTTATTTTTGGTAAATTTTTGGGCGGCCAAACTCTATAAATTTGGGGGTTTCCAGCAGCCCTAGGCATTAAAATCAAATCAAGGAAGTGCATACCTAAAGAGGCACAAAAAGGAGAGAATTGAGTGAGAGTTCAAAGAGTGAGTTAGTTGCAAGGAAGAGGAAAAGAGTTCGAGATAGTCGTGGTGCCCTTCGAATTCCGACGTGAGAGCCAAGGAGATCATGATGGTGCTACCTCAATCAAGAGCCTCTTTTCAATAGAGTTTCCCTTTCTTTACACTCTTTCTTTGTTTATTTTGCTCAAACATGTTGCTTCAAGCTATGAGTGGCTAAACTCTTTAGTTTTAGGGTTTTGATGATTTGTTTATGAAATTATGTTGATCTTGTAGACTTTCATGGTTTTGTTGGAATGATTATGCTTTTCATTGTTATTGTGTTTAATTCTTGTGGATTGGCCATCTTCACATGTTAGGTTAGATGTATGATTGAGAGATTGTATGTTTAACTTGATTCATAAAAATGAATTGTTGTTAATCTATCGCAAGAGTAGTTAGGTTGACAATAAAAGTTGTTAAAGACTATTTTTAATGCCATGTAATTTTGTATTGGTTTTAAGAGATTAATAATCAATCGAGTTGCATGAGAAAGGGTTGTTTTTTAGAGAAAATAACTTGGAATTAAGTTTCTAGACTTAGGCATATGAATGACAATAAAATCCATGAAATCTATAATATTGCATGATGAAATAAACAAGGATTCATTACCCTAGAACTCTCTTTGACTCTTGTGTTTCTCACTTTAATACTTTCCTTATTTGATTTATATTTTCCATAACCCATAATTTTCAAATTCAATCCTTAAATAAAATTGATTAACTCTAGAATAGCTGAGTAACTTAAATCTTCACAATTGGATCTCCAGTAGAACGATATTCGGACTTAACCGTCTTATATTATAACTTGACCCGTACACTTGCGGTTAACACTCAAAGTGCGCATCATAGTGTAGGAACATGTAAATGTTTAGCCAATATTAACATTGTGTTATCATATAGGAAAACATGCCACCTCAAAGCAGGCGAGTGAGGCAATCAGCAATTGGAACTCCTCAAGCTACTGAAGACCGTGGAAATATGTCAGAGGGTGAATCTAGTCATCCTCAAGTTGGGGTCAATGTCGAGGAGCATATATTTACTAGAATTGCTGAAAGATTGGCTGCAAGCATTGGATCAGTGGAAGCAGATCCAGAAAAGAAATACAGTATAGAAAGATTGAAGGCTTTAGGTGCCACTACTTTTGAAGGCACTGTTGATCCTATAGAAGCAGAGGCATGGTTGAATCTACTTGAGAAATGCTATCGTGTAATGAGATGCCTCGATGATAGAAAAGTGGAATTGGCAGTGTTTTTGCTCCAAAAAGGGGCAGAAGATTGGTGGAGAATTGTAGAGAGCAAAAAAGAGGATACAGGAGAAATAGGCTGGAATGAGTTTAAGAAGGCATTCCAAGAGAAATATTGTCCGAGATCATTCTGAGATGCCAAACGGAATGAGTGTCTAAAGTTAATACAGGGATCCATGTCAGTGGCGGTATATGAAAAGAAATATACATAACTGTCTAAGTATGCCATGACGATTGTTGCAGATGAGATTGACAGGTGCAAGAGATTTGAAGAAGGTTTACGGGAGGAGATACGTACTCCTGTAACTGCTAATGCTGATTGGACAAATTTCTCCAAACTCATAGAGGCAGCTATGCGAGTTGAAAGAAGTTTGATGGAAAGGAGAACAGAACGAGAATCAACTGGAGGTAGACGGACAATCCACACTTCTGGTACTACTCAGGGGCAGTCAGGCAGGAGATTTGTACCAGGTGTATTTAGTGGAGGAAATTTCAAGACCAGATCGAGTGGACAGGGTACTTCCAAGGGAGGTACTGGAGAAAATGCACAGAAGCAAGAACCAAGGAGTTCTACTGGTCCAACTCAAACAGTGGAGGGTTCTCGAAGTGGACAACCTGGAGAGTCCACAGCTAGTTCTGCAAGGAAACCATTATGTCCCACCTGCGAGAAGTATCATTGGGGACAGTGTAAGGGCAACGTATGTTATCATTGGGATAAGCGGGCCACTATAAATGAGAATGTCCTCAGTTGATGCAAGAATTTAAAGCTGAACAGAGAACTGGCTCATTTACAGCTAGTCAACCACAATGACCTGCAGGAATTGCTGATGAGGGAACTAGTGGATCAAGACAGAAGGGAGCTGCAGGGCAACCAAAACAGCAAGGAAAAGTCTTTGCAATGACTCAGCAAGAGGCTGAAGATGCTCTTAATGTGGTTACTGGTACACTTTCTATATGTCATACTCCTGCTCATGTTTTGATAGACCCTGGGGCTATCCATTCTTTTATTGCTAAAATGTTTGCTATGAATATAAATAGTATATTAGAATCTTTGCCTGAGGAACTGTTTGTTTATACCCCTGTTGGAGTATCTTTGTGGCTAGTAAGGTGTATAAAGATTGTGTGATTGAAATTGATGGTGTGACTATGATAGCCAACTTGATACCCTTAGATATTCAGGAGTTTGATGTGATATTGGGAATGGATTTCTTATCCAAATATTGAGTCACTGTGGATTGTTTCCAGAAAGAAGTCGTATTTAGAGGATTCGAAGGAAAAGAAGTTCAAGGGTGACAGGAAATTCCTTCCTACTTGTGTAATATCTACAATTAAAGCTAGGAAGTTGTTAAGCAAGGTTTGTTCAGCATACCTTGCTTACGTGGTTGATACACAGGCCGGTAAGTTAAGACCAGAAGATATTCTTGTGGTGAATGAATTTCTTGATGTGTTTCCTGATGAATTGCCAGGGTTACCACCTGATAGAGAAGTGGAGTTCATTATTGATTTAGTTCCTAGAACAACACCCATTTCGCAGGCACCATACCATATGGCACCATCAGAACTGAAGGAGTTGAAGGTACAGTTACAGGAACTAATAGATAAGGGGTATATTAGACCGAGTGTATCTCCATGTGGTGCACCGGTGTTATTCATGAAGAAAAAGGACGGTACTTTGAGACTGTGCATTGATTATCGTCAGTTAAATAAGGTCACTATACGCAACAAATATCCCTTGCCTCGTATTGATGATTTGTTGGATCAGCTTAGAGGGGCATCAGCGTTCTCAAAGATAGACCTAAGACCGGGATATCATCAGTTAAAGGTCAGAGAGACAGATGTATCAAAGACAGCTTTTAGAACGAGGTATGGACACTATGAATTCCTCGTGATGCCTTTTGGTCTGACAAATGCTCCAGCAATGTTTATGGACTTAATGAATAAGATTTTCCATCCTTATTTGGATCAGTTTGTGATTGTATTTATCGATGATATTCTAGTGTATTCTAGAAGCAAGGAAGAACATGCAGGACACCTTAGAATTGTATTACAGACTTTGGGAGAAAAGAGATTGTATGCAAAATTCAGCAAATGCTAGTTTTGGCTGGAACGAGTAAAGTTTCTGGGTCATATTGTTACTGCTACAGGAGTTGGAGTAGATCCTCAAAAGACCAAGACAATCACCAGATGGGAACAGCCAAGGACAGTAACGGAGGTTCATAGTTTTCTAGGACTCGCAGGTTATTATCAGCGCTTTGTACAGGGTTTTTCCAAGATAGCATTACCACTGACTCGTTTGACTAAGAAAGGAACTAAATTGGAATGGAACGAAGAATGTGAGCAAAGTTTCCAAGAGTTAAAGAAGAGATTAGTGACAGCGCCTATTTTAGCACTTCTAGAGACAGGGAAGGAGTTTGAGGTGTATTGTGACGCCTCTAGTCAAGGGTTGGGTTGTGTACTGATACAAGAAGGTAAAGTTATAGCTTATGCCTCTAGACAGTTGAGGTCACATGAAGTTAATTACCCTACCCATGGCTTAGAACTAGCAGCAGTGGTGTTGGCATTAAAGATGTGGCGGCATTATTTGTTTGGAGAGAAGTGCCATATCTATACGGATCACAAAAGTTTGGAACACATCTTTGATCAGAAAGAACTTAACATGAGACAAAGGAGATGGTTGGAACTGATCAAGGATTACGATTGCACTATAAATTATCATCCAGGAAAGGCTAACGTTGTAGCTGACGCGTTGAGTAGAAAGTCCAAGCCAAGACTTCATTGAATACTATTAGTGCAGAATTGACAAAGGAGTTAAAGAGTTCAAATGCATCTTTATCGGTAGACAAGTTGGGAGGTTTGCTTGCACACTTCCAGGTAAGACCTACTTTGATGAGTGAGATTGTTAGCAAACAAATGAAAGATTCTGTACTCAAGAAGATAGTAGAAGAGGTGAATCTCAACCAAAGAACGGATTTTGAAATAAGAAATGATAGAGCTTTAATGAAACAAGGAAGATTGTGTGTCCCAAATGACTTGACATTGAAAAATGTTATTCTAGAGGAAGCTCATAGTTCTGCATATGCAATGCATCCTGGTAGTACAAAGATGTACAGGACTTTGAGAAAATTTATTGGTGGCTAGGAATGAAACGAGAAATTGCTGAATGTGTAGCGAGATGTTTGATATGTCAGCAAGTAAAGCCAGAAAGACAAAGACCTGGTGGACTTTTAAAACCACTCCCCGTACCTGAGTGGAAATGGGAACATATCACTATGGACTTCTTATTTGGTCTTCCTAAAACTCCAAATGGGTATGATGGAATATGGGAAATAGTTGATAGATTTACTAAAACTGCCCAATTCTTACCAGTTAAAGTGACTTTTACTTTAGATAAACTGGCCAAATTGTATGTTGAGAAGATAGTAAGTCAGTATGGAGCTCCTGTGTCTATTATTTCTGATAGAGATTCGAGATTCACATCTAAGTTCTGGCCGAGTTTACAGCAAGCATTGGGAACTAAACTCAAGTTTAGTACATCTTTTCATCCTCAAACTGATGGACAATCAGAAAGAACGATTCAGACTCTAGAGGATATGTTGCATGCTTATGCGCTGCAATTTAAAGGAAGCTGGGATACTCAATTGTCTTTGATGGAGTTTGCGTATAATAATAGTTACCATTCTAGTATTGGAATGGCACCCTATGAGGCATTGTATGGCAAACGTTGCAGAACTCCTATATGTTGGGGTGAAGTAGGAGAAAGGAAGTTAATGGGACCAGAATTAGTCCAAACTACATCTGAGAACGTGAAATTCATAAGAGAAAGGTTGAAGACGGCACAGGATCGACAGAAAAGCTACCCTGATAAGAGGCATCGAGATTTAGAATTTGAAGTTGGTGATAAAGTCTTCTTGAAATTATCTCCCTGGAAAGGAATTTTGAGATTCGGAAGGAAAGGGAAGTTGAGTCCGAGATATGTTGGGCCTTATGAGATTCTGGAACACATAAGACCGTCGGCTTATAGGTTGGCGTTACCTATGGAATTGTCTAAAATACATGATGTATTTCATGTTTCTCTACTAAGGAAGTACATTCCAGATCCTACACAAGTTTTGGAAGCTCAACCTATTCAGGTAAATGAAGATTTATCTTATGAAGAGGAACCTGTGCAAATTCTTGATCGAAAGAAACAAGTTCTGAGAACAAAAATGATACCGCTTGTTAAAGTTTTGTGGAGAAATCACAAAGCGGAAGAGGCAACGTGGGAAAGTGAAGATCAAATGAAGATCAAATACCTTCATCTCTTTACGGAGTGACTTAACCTGAATTTTGAGGACGAAATTCTCAAAAAGGGGGTAATGAATTGTAAGCACCTAATTGGTAAGCACGTTCAAAAGCTTTAGAAGAATCAGTATTAATAATTTCATATTG
>QLSR01000125.1:873194-892526 GCA_031780015.1 Citrullus colocynthis | reverse complement strand
AAAAAAAAAAAGAAGAATACAAAAAAGAAAAAGGAAGTAGGAAAAAGAAAAGAGAAGAAAAAGAAAAAAAAAAAAAGAAAAGAGATGATAAGGATGAGAAGTCGGTTTTTAACCTTTCATTGGACAGAAAATTTTGCCGACTTCATTCTACTCATTTCCAAACGAAATTCTATGCTATTTTTCAGCTGCACGTCGTGGAGAGGTTGAAGAAGAGTTCTAGGGCAATTTTGTGCAAGGTTTTGGAAGATTTCATGGTAAAACTGAAGCTAAAACAGAAGCTTCATCTGCTGTCGCACAGCTCAAACCAGGTCTGGTATTTGGTGCATATCGAGCTGAAGAGATTGAATTTTGGGCTGAAATTTTAAGGTTAGTAAGTAAACTCAATTTTGAACAACTTGAATGAAGGAAGCTTGAGTTGAAATGGATTAGAAACATGTAAACTTTTAGCTAGAAGTTACTGATACAAAATTTCTGTACAATCAAGAGCAACGCGGAGAAAACTTGTAATATCTGACGAACCAGGACGAGTTAAGCCACGAAATTTTGAGGTAAGCTAGAAAATATGTTTTTCTACAAGTTTGTAGAAGGAAAGCAGTTCTAAATCTGGCTAGAAATATGACTTTGAATTGACAGAAGTGAGAACAAATAGGAAAGGAGGAAACTCTGCTGTCGGGTGCCGTTTAGAAGCAGGTAACACAGAGAATTGGAGCGTGAGTAGCGACACTGGTGTCGCTGGTCGTGTAAAGGAGGATTTTCTCTCACAAATCTCACTGGTCCTCGCTCAGTATCGCTCATCAGGTAGTCTCGCTGGTATCGCTTATGCTGGTGTCGCTAGTGTCGTGACCTGTTGTGTAATTTCGTTAGTAAACTCGCTAGTAAGGTGAAATCTCGTTGGTAATCTCACTAGTGACATAGAATCTAGCTTATTATGTGTATTTTAGGAAAGAAAGGGAGTTTCGGTGATGAATTATGATTAGAGTTTAAGTATGCACGTTTAATGATCATGTAAAGGAAGTTAAGGAAAACGTAACGTGAGGAATGTGTATTTACAGGCCAAGAAGAACTCGGAAAGGCGTATAACCCGCTTAGGGCCTAAGGACAAGTTGTGAGTGACACTTTTCTTTCTTTGAAACGAATTTATTGAAAATGTTTAGTTTGGTTTTTCTTATGAGATATGGCTTTGAGATGAACTGATTTATTGAAAAGCATAATGTTTGATGATATTATTCACAAGGCATGTTTTATCCGTTTTCTATAAGATGTTGAATGACATGTCTTGAAATGTTGTTTATCCTGATATATCTGATTTTCATGAAAGATTTTCTTGTGAACTATTTACGTATAATACTGGTTTCTAAAATATTTTAGAGGAGGCTCAATGCTGAAGGACATGAGAAGGCATATGAGTTTCCCCGGGACCCAGTACTGAAAGATTCGTAGAAGGTACTTGGGCAACCCGCCATATTCCTATGTGCACATAAAGGTTGTGACATTAGGTGTGTTGAGTCTTGCTCCACCCCAACTAAGGATTGTTATCGACGTTGAGTGCGTTGAGTTTTACTCCGCCTCAACTAAGGATGTTTTCGACGTCGGGTGCGTTGTGTCTTGCTCCGCCCTGACTAAGGGAAAGTTTTTGAGAATGAACTGTTTTTCGTATACGATGATTTTGGCATGAACATATGTGATTTGTTTACGTTGTTGAAATTATGATTTTACAGAAATGATTATTTGTATCACGTTTACGTTTATGGCGTTATTATGATTTTAACATGCTTGTTTTCGAACAAAAGATAGTTTTACAAAATTAGTCACTCACGGGGCTTTTAGCTCACGTTTTCCATGTTTTCCTTTCCTCCCAGGTAGCAAGGACGTTCCTGGTGCATTGCCTATTCCAACTTGCCCTGCATAAGCTTCGAGTTTCCAAAGACAGTTTATTTTCTCGTTGTTGTACGTGTAAATAACTTAGCACTGGTGGCATGTAGATTTAGTTGTTTATAAGTGGGCTATGAGAGAATATGTTATAAAAATGTACTGTGTACAGGAATGGATTATTATGTTATGACCATGCGTTAATATGGCTGAATTCTACGAATGTATACGTATGGAAATGTTTGTGCAGGAAGTTATGTAAGATGGGGCAATATGCGTCACAAGAGGGGTGATGAATATTGTCTTCACATCTTTTTTCAGGTTATGTAGGTAATCAGAGAGGGGGTGTGACAAAAGTTCTGCCATTGCGAAGAACATTTGGAGTCAGTTGACGAAATCCCCTAAAAGCAGGATTGTCATTAAAGAAAATCTTTTGTTTGACAACTCTGCTCCTACTTCTAATCGATCCAAGAAAGAATCACATCTTGATGTGATGTCTGTTATGATGGCGAGCGTAATAGTAGAGACAGCCATGGCGGAGATGGAAAGAAAAATAAATATTCTGATGAAAGTTGTCGAGGAGCGAGATCATGAGATCGCTGCCTTAAGAGAGCAAATGCAGACTCGAGAAACTGCTAAGTCGAGCCAAACTCCCGTGGCCAAGGCCAATAAACAAAGGAAAATTTATATTGAAGGAAACCAGTTGCAACAATCCACCTCTGTAGCCTTTCCGTTAGTTTAGCAGTTATAGGATATGAATCACAAGCTTCATCAGAGTACAATATGGAGGACCGACTTAGAATTTTATGTATTATAAACCACTGTCAAAGTTTTAGCAGTTTGATGGAAAAGGCAACCCAAAATAGCATGTTGCTCATTTTATTGAAACCTTCGAAAATGTAGAAACCAGAGGATACCTACTAGTCAAAGTTCTTCTGAACCTTAAAGAAAACCGTTTTCGATTGGTTCACCGATCTAGAGCCAGAGGTGATTAATAGTTGGGAGCAACTAGAAAAAGAGTTCCTGGACCATTATTACAGCACTAGACACATCGTCAGCATGATGGAGCTGATAGGAGCCAAGCAGCGGAAGGGAGAGCTAGTTACCGACTATATCTATCAATGGAAGGCTTTGAGTCTTGACTGTAAAGACCGACTCACCGAACTATCTGCGGTGGGGATGTGCACTCAAGGCATGCATTGTGTCACACCCCTTCCCGAACTACCCTCCTGTAGCCCGAGACAGAGCGTGAGGACAGTAGTCATCGACCCTATTATCAACTTTCACTGTCAAACTTCCTTTAAGCCCGTTTAACCACACTTCCTAGGACGGCAATACCATTAACTTTTGACAAACCTCGACTTCGATCGGCAATGGGAACTGTCATGCTACCTAGAAAATGGAAATCATATAAAATGATGAGCTAAAAACCCAATGAGTGACAAATTTTGTAAAACTATCTTTAGTTCAAAAGTCGGCATGTTATCATCATTATATCACAAAATACTTAATTCAAACCATCATTTCTATAAAATCATACTTTTCAACTCCTTATTCAAATCACATAAATACATTCCAGAGTAGTTGTACATGAAATCAGTTTATTTGTAACAATTTCCCTTAGTTGAGGTGCAGCAAGACTCAACACTCTCAACGTCGAAAACATCCTTAGTTGGGGTGAAGCAAAACTCAACACACCCAACGTCGAAATTGTTCCTGGCTTGATGCGGAGCAGAACTCGACGCACCAGCAATGTCAACCTCTATGTGCATATAGGAATATGGTGGGTTGCCCAAGTACCTTCTCTATGTCCTTCAGTACTGGGTCCCGGGGAAACTTACATGCCTTCTCATGTCCCTCAGCATTGAGCCTCCTCTAAAACATTTTGGAAATCAACATTTCACATAATTAGTTCATATGAAACCATTCATGAAAAATAAGATGTTTCTCGATAAACCACATCTTATAACATGCTTTTCAACAACTTATAGTAAACAGATAACACATGCCTTGTGAACTATATATTTAAGTATCATCTTTTTTTTAAATAACACTTTTCATCAAATCATAGCTCATAATAAAATCAGAATGACATTTCCAATAAAACATTTTCAAAGAAAGAAAGGTGTCACTCACAAAACTCTTTAAGGATAGTTTCTCCTCTATCTCGCTATTTGTAACACCCCTATCCTAGATATATATATGTACTTCTATATTTATACCTTGGAGTGAGTGTTAAAACTATTCATCCTCCTACTCTTAACTGTTATGAACACATTTACATAACCTGCTGAAACTTGACTTAGCTTTATAATAGTTATGCAAAGATCTACTGATAATGTAGCATCATGAGAAATACTTAAGAGACCATGTGTAAAAACTACAAGTATGCCTGATGATTCTCACTATGCCACTCAAAATAAAAGCAATATCTACATAGGGATGGGATTTACAAGTTCCCAAGTACAAAAATCCTAAATAGGCTCAGACGAGTCTTGATGGTAGGCTAAGCACCTCGAACACCCTCGCTACTTGGAAAGAAAACATCAAATAAACAAGAATTTTATGAGCTATAATGCTCAATGAGTGACTATCTAAAATATAACTCAATAAGGCATAACTACAATCACAAGTATAATCTGCTTAGTCTTGCACTGTAAACTTGCAACTATAGTAATTACACAACTAAGTTTCTTTTCGTTAAACCTTAGTTGAGGCGGAGCGAACTCAACGCACCCAACGTCAATAAACTTTGGCTGTGTGGAGTAATCTCAACACATCAGCGTCATATGCCTTTTAATATGCTTATATGTCTGACTGAACTCGGGATGCCCATATACCTTCTCATGTTCTTTGGTATTAGGGTCCCAGGTCATACTCGATCACCTTCTCTATGTCCTTTGGTGAGAGCTTCATTGAAATACTAGGGCTGTCCATATGCCTTCTCATGTCCTTCAGCATTGGGTCCCAATTCAATCTTTCTAAGGTTCTGATATGCGCGTCACATTAATCATAAATTAACATAAATCATGATACCTCAGAGTTTTCAGAGCATTCAGCTAACACTAACTTAGGAGCATTAACTAATACATTTCAAGCTCCAGCTTACATATAAGACATGCGCTTGTTTCATGCATAAGAGTACACTTCAGTCATGCCTCATAGATATCACTAAGAATATAGAAAATAATAATCAACTGGCTTATCACAAACTATAATGTCACTCACAACTTATTCCAAGCTCCGAGCGGGTTATACGCTTCCTCTAGCTCCTTTTGGCCTATAAACACACCTTTTTCGTGTTAGATATTTCTAATATTCCTCTTTATATTTACTATATGTGCTTAAACATCTAAACATGTATTTCATCGCCAATCCCTCTCTTGTTAGCAACTTTCATATGAGCGATATTCGCAAGCATCAGCGATATTAATAATGATACTGACTTATAACCATGCGGTACTAACGAGACTAGGCTTAGCGAGACTAGCGAGATCACCTCAAGGAGCGACACCCAGCGATACTTCAGCAAGAGTTGTGAGATGCAAAGCCCCTTTGTGTTACTAGCGACACTCGTTTCGCTACTCACTCTCCTGCTCTTTAGCGATACTACGCCTTAACGACCCCAGACGGCCACTGTTTTCTTCTTTCCCTTCCGATTTGTTCTTTAACCTGCTAAACATTGAATTCCAGCCAAATTCAGAACTTCCTCCCTTCTACAAACTTGTAAAGAAGTGAGCTTTCTAACTTACCTCTAAATTTCAAACCATAACTCTTCTTCGTTTGAGAGCTTTCCTCAAATATCTCTTTGAATCATCTAACAGTTCAACTCTGATTACTTCCTCCTAAAATTTAACAAATTTCCGTTCAAATTCAGCTTAAACATTCTACATGGAAATTGCTAAGAATTGAGTTAACTTACCAACATTAAACTTTCAACCCTAGCTTCAACTTCCTCAGCTCACTCTTCTTCCAATACCGAATGATGTTCAAATTTATCATCAACAATCAAGCTCCTGGTTCCAGCTTCAATTTCTCCATGAAAATGATTCGAATTCTACTTAAATTCGATATAACCACCTTCTTCCACCTCTCCTCGTTGTTCGTCTGCGAAATGGGATCAATATGAGTTCAAAATATGTCTAAAGTGTGTATTTATTCGATGTACTTACTTACATATAAATATAGACCACCGACTCACCAGCACCATCATCTCCTTCCTACTTAGGTTGGCCAACACAACCTTCCGAGCATGGGTTCAGCAACACAGTCTCAACTTTCTGTGTTAAAATTGCCCAACGCCCCATCGCCAGATAGCCGACTAACGCATGGTCCTCTCGGCCACTCTTCTATGCACGAACCTTTAACGCATAGTGACCTTCAACGCCTAGTGGCCTTCAACGCATAGTAGCCTTCGCATTTGCATCCATGCCGAGCTCCTTTCTTCTACGCGTAGCTACCAGTGGTGTTCTTGTCAAGCCTCAGACAAACCTCAAAGCATAGTTCCACCAACGCGTGGCCAACACTTAGCCACTTTTGCTGCCAACTCTCTTTATTCAAAGCCCGTCTCATAGTCTCTTCTTAACTTGCCATCTCCCAATGCCAGGTAGGGGCTTACACTATTTCCTCTTTCCTAAGCTTCTTGGACGCAGCGTTCTTATCCTGGAATGCAAGGCCTTATATACCTCTGGCAGCTCGGTTGGTCACAACCTTGCCCTTTGATGCAAAGTTGATAGCTAACGCGAGGTGTATCCCAACTCTTCCTTACTTCTTTTTTTGGATGCGTCCACCGCGCAAGGTCCAACTTGGACGCATCGTTCACTTGAAACTTAAACACAAGGCTAACTCCTTTTAGACGCAAGACAATTTCTTTAACCCAAAAGATAGTTAAGTTGTCAAGAATATCTTCTCTTGACCGCAGACTTCTACTACAAATGCAAGGATTCCTCCTTTCTGCCTTCTCTCTCTCCTTTCTCTTAAGAATTCTTACTTTGGCATCATCAGTCACTCCTTTTCTCTCAAGGTCCTATTTATAGCTTTGGAGTAGAGGGCTAGTCATACTACTTTTCCTTCCTTTCTGCCATTTTCTTGCCACATGTCAAGCTGCATGCTTAATCAATCATGCATTTATTCAAGCGTCACCTTGCATGAAATACTTAACATACTTCCTAACACCTCCTGCTTATGAGGTGTCAAGTTTTTATGAAACCACCAAGTCCTTTTAAGCTTATCTTATACGTCTAACATATTCCAATATACAAACTATTCAATTAATCATACTGCCCTTATGTGTTCACTGAATTTCCTTTAAGGTTTTAGCTTCATTACTTATTTCCTTTACCTTCCACCATAATACCCTTGAAACCGTTTCTTCATTGTACATTACTAGGCGTCAATGTCTCAAACACATACTACTATGCGTTTGTACCTTACCGCATCATACCATGCGTCCAACTTCCTACCCTTTAAACTCTTGAATTTCAATCTATGCGTTTACCCGAAATCAAAGTTATATTTCCATTTACCAAGGAATTGAGCTCCGCAACGCATAGCCTTAACGACCCTTAAACACTAAATGTCCTTGTCTTTGAGCATGGACTTCTTAATCAACACCAAAATCCTTACTAACTCATAATAAACCAATGCATGCTGCTCACGCCTTAAGGTTCCTCGGCTTCTCTTTTCTTTCTAGCTTAACACCCTCCAAAGCTAATCCCATAACTTGTTAATTTCCAAGACTAAGTGTGAGCCATGCAATTCCTCTTTTCCTAATTCTAGTTTCCCTTTTCAAAATTCAGTATCAAATTCCCTCTAAATTAAGGTATCACACTTTAGCACTTTACCATCTATGCATTAATCGGACTATGCTCAAAAATACATCTAAATGTTTAACTAATTCCCAAACTATGTCTTGCATCCTTCATTCTCACTCTTAGTGGAATATCCATTTCTTTCCTAATATTATGCATTCAACTAGTCTTACTTCTTTTCTTACTAGCCATCTTAAGAATTCTGAGTTAGGGTCTTACAATCCTACTCCTCTTAGAAAAATTTCGTCCTCGAAATTTAAACAGCAACAAGGTTACGGAAATGTGAAATACTTTATTCATATTCTTGTTTGTACAATCTTGTTATTCAATGCATACAAAAGATAATAACTAAAAAGAAAATACATTTCCATTTTTTTCTTCTTGTTCTTTCAGCTCAATTACTTGGGCCTCCCTGGTTTTGTGGACAATCCTTGCAATAATGTCCTGACTGCTCACACATATAACGAACATCCTCTATTCCTTCATAATCTTCTCTATGTCTTCATCCACATTTCTTACAGGGAATCTCTCTTTTTATCTCCTTAGCTTGGCTGCAAAAGTCCTTAGATACATTGCATTGTTTCCGTTGATGTCCTTTCATTCCGCATGCAAAACATCTATCTTTACCAAAACATTCCCCCGACTGTCCTTTTCCGCAAACTGGGCACCTGTTCATCAAGCGTTTTCATTCCCCTTTGCTTTCCCCGTTTGACATGATGAACTATAAACACAATAAATTTGCTTGCGGCAATTACGCTTTAAGTCACTCCAATTCTACAAGCAATTTGTAAGAAACACTTTTCTTAAAACTATTATAATTTTTCAACTGGTTACAATTTTAGTACCATGCGCTTGTCTTTTAAATCTTCTTGAACACATAATCTGCTAACGCATACTTGATTACAAACCTGAGTTATAGTTTGATTATTAATTTAGACGCGTTGCACTATACTTTTAAACTATAATATACATTAAATGTATCCTTCCGTTAATACAACCTCCACACCTACTATCTCGTAAAACTTTTAACTTTTGTTCTTGCTCACCTTCGAAAACGAATACCTTTCTAGTCACCTCATCCTCTTTTATACTTAGCTCCGATTCACTCTTTGTTTCACCAACGCATGTTGGTCCTCACAAACGTGTAGAACTTCTTCATCTACACATAGTTGACTTCTAACTGAACCAATACTATGTATTTCCTGTTTATGAATTCATCACGCTTCCGCTACGCCACTTGGTAGCCAATGTGCCTACTTTCCTTAGCTACTTACGGGGTTATAATTTTTCCTTTCAACATTCAACTTTTACTTAACCATTCCTTTGGTGAGATCCCTTTCCTCAGGTCTCACTTCCAAATCTAGTATAGTTCTTTTACTTATAATCACTTCGGAATTACAGAATTCAAGTATAAGTCTTCGAACCTTCAACACATATCTTCTACCAGTCTTATCCAATGTATGTCTGCTGATTCAGCAATCTCATTAACGCATAACCCCAACTATTTTACTCTTACTCAACTTTTGGGCTCATACTGAAATAGGCCAACAATTTAACTCTTTTGCCTAAACTCAACTACGCAAGTTCTTTCCTATTTCAGCCATTACCCATGCTCACTCTTACTGACTCTTTGCTTCATTCTACCACGCATGGACACTTATATTCAAGGGTTTTCGGCCATCACTTTAAATTACCCAAGCACTTACTTGACACTTATCAAACTAAGAGTAGAGCTTCCCCAACTTACCACTTTCTCATAAGAACTTCGTTCTAAAAATTCTGTAAGTGGTTAGTCTCTTGAAAATAATTGTAAATACTGGTTTATATTTTGCTCTATGGGCTTGGTTTCTCAAATAGCTTCTTTTACACCCTAATTTTCACAAATCTTAAACCAGCGAATTTAACTTAGTTCCTATACTTATTCTTTAATCAAATAAACATTTGAATTAATTCCTCCACATAACTTAAATCTTCTCCTAGCTTCATTGGTTACACTTAAAATATATGAGTAGGATCAGGAACATATTCTTTAAACATATGTGATCCTTAGACATAATACGGAACTACCACTTCGTTGCTAAAGTCTATTGTAACTTTTCCAGAACTTAGAATTGATCCACATGCATCCGAATCATTCTAGCCAGGGTATATGTTCTCTTGACGGCAAAACGCTCTTTCTTTGTCAACTTTTTACCAATCACCCAAATTTCTGTCATCAATTGTTGACACTCTTTGGTAATCCAAATAAGAAAACCATTATACATATTTTTACTTCCATTTAAGAGTAGAAAGTGGAATTAGTATTTTTACTATTCAAGCTTTACCTTCTGATCAAACAAGCACTTTGTCATGCACTCGGCTATTTCTCCTTTTTCACTCCTGGCTACTTGTAAAAATTTCCTTAACATACCACACAAAAGGGTTAATAAGTAAAAGAAACTGAAAGTTGAGGAGAAAAAAAAATTTGGAAAAAACAGTCACGGCTAATAAGTAAAAGAAGAAAACTAAAGTTAAAAATAAATAAAGGAAGAGGAATCAAAAGATCTTTTCTTGTTCATCTCAATCGGCAATAGAGAAAGCCATGCAATTCCTAAATTGTTCTTTTCTATTAACAAAATCTTATTACTCCCAATTAGATTTATTTAAATTTAAAATCTGGGTGGTTAATTGAATTTTTAATTGGAATTTGTATTATAACCGATAAAGTCAGGATTTAAACAAAATATATATATATATATATATATATATATATATATATATATATATATATATTCATATTCTCTTAAAATTCAAATAAAGTAAATATTTCTATCAAAGTTGATCCAAATTAAATTGAGGGTAAAATTTCAAATTTATTTGAAAATTAAATTTTGCTCATATTCCAAATTTTATATCAAATTCTAGTCAAGTCTAGCTTTTATCCTCAATCTAAATTAAATTGAGGGTAATATCTCAAATTTACGTCCAAATTTGAGCATAATCCAAATTTTATCCTAAATTCAGATCATCTCAAGTTTTTGTCCTCCAAATTAAATTGAGGGTAAAATCTCAAATTTATCTGAAATTAAAATATTTGGCCATATTCTAAATTTTAGCTCAAATTTCAAATCGAACTTATGTGCCAAGTTCATGGTTTGATGAAATTGACACACCAAAAGCCAAATTCAAGATATATAACTTGTATTTTAACTCCAACTTTATCTTTTTCGAGATTCATCCACCTATATATGTGCATAAATCTTGTGCCCCAAATTGAAATTGAAGACATAAATTGACAAGTCTTGGTGATGCCAAGTGTCTTCATCGTGACCATTGGATTGAATAAAATAATTTGATCTAATTTGATACTAATAATTGGGCTAAAGTCTAATTGAGTCTGAAAGTAGGCTTAATTTGGCCTAAAAGCCAACTAAGACTCACATCCAATTAGTTGGCTCAAGGGTTAGGTCCATGAACCAACCAAACCTAAGCAAGCCCACTTGAGAACTCTGTAAATAGAAAAGTTCTCTTCATTTGAAGGAGTTCAAAAATTCTACAATCTATCCCTACAATCAGGAGACTCTCTAACTTCTAAAGCTTAATCATCTTCAAGGACATCCATGCACTACACTTCCATACATCAAGTGTGTGCATTCAATTGAGAGAGAATCAAAGGATCAAGTACTAGAAATCAAACCACATCCATATCAAATCTACAAAAACTTAAGTCCAACTCCACAAAACACGTTTCTCCGGAAACGTCGTGCGAACACTAACATTTTCAAGTCATTTTTTCATATTGTAAATAAACGTATTTATTATTATTATTAGTGTACACATGTATCCGATGCAAGCCGTAACTGAACGGATCAAGTTATAATATAAGACGGTAAAAGTCTGAAAATCATTTCACTGGGAATTCAATTGAAAGTTCAAATTACTTAGCTATTCTAGAGTTGAGTCAATTTTATTTGAGGATTCGACTTCAAATTTGTGTTGAGAAAACAATAAAAAGAGCAAGTTGGAAATCAAGAGTCAAAGAGAATTATAGGGTATTTAATCCTTATTTAATCCATTATGCAACATTCTAGGGTTCATGGAATTAATTATAAATTATATGCTTAAGTCTAGAATCATAAATCCATGTTATTTTCCATGAAAAAAATAACATTTTCTCATGCAACTTAATTGATTACTAACTTCTTGAAACCAAGTTCAATCATATGGCATTAAGATTAGTCTTTAGCAACTTTCATTAACCTAACTATTTCCATGAGAGATTAATAACAATTCATTGTTATAGATCCGATTAGACATGCAATTTCTCAAATCAAACATCTAATTTAGCAAACATTGATGGCCAATCAACAAGAATTAAGCACAATAACAATGAAAAGCATACTCATTACAACAATCCATGAAAAGTCTATAACATTAGCATAACTTCATAAACAATTCATCAATACCCTAAAACTAAAGAGTTTAGCCACTCATACCTTTAAACATGTTTTCAAGAAAATTTCCAGAATAGAAAGAGTGAAAAGAAAGAAAAACTCTATTGTAAACAAGCCCTGATTGAGGAGGAACTAGTGAGACTTCCTTGATCTTCATGTCGAAAACTCGAACGGGCACCAAATTCTCTCTCAAACACTTTGCTCTCTTCCTTGCAGCCAACTCACTCTTTAAGGCTCTGTATTTCGCGATTAGGGTTGTTGGAAACCTATCAGTTTATAGACTTGGCTGCCCTAAATTCTTTCCAAAATTGAAGATTTTTTAAATTAGGAAAGTTGGCGTCGCTGCGCTCTAATGCTCTCGAGCAGCGTCGCGACCCTATCCGCCATTAATACCTACCCCCAAGCGCAATGACACCCTTTGCGTAGCGTAGCAACACTTCTCCAAGGCGACACGTCGTTGGCAAGACTTCCAATTTTTTATGCTCTCGGGTCGAGAGTGCCGGGGGTAACGCAGCGATGCTCTCGGCTACATTGTCCTGCCTCTAGGGTTTTCTTGCAGTTTCTTCCGTTTTTTACTTGATTTTGGCTTGATTTAGTCTCTTTGGCCTTTGACACTTATTTCTGCCATAATTACCTGAAAACTACTAGCAAACACATGAAATCTAATAAAAACATCCATAATTTAAGAGGATAAAAAGCACTTTTTGAGTGCTTTTCAATATCTCACCTTGTAAGTGAAAGAATGTAATCATTTGATATATAACTACTTTCATTGAGTTTGTGATAGTCGCAACCATTAATATCAATTGTATCTATTGGACTAAAAAAGCACATGCATTTGAAGAATCATGCCCCATCTCAAAGAGTTGTATCATTTGTACATATTAAACTCAACAAACACTACACTCAAAAAATTTTGTCCCATCTAGAAAGGATAAATTAGGGATCTAATAAAAACGTAGGGACAAAATGGGGAGACAAAGAACCTTCCCTCATACCACCTTTTATATATAGTATAGATTACCCTATAAATAAATATAGATATATAAGGAAAAAAAGGGAGAAAACAGTAAAAAAATGTTGCACTCAACATGGGAATCTAGCATTCAAAACTCTTCCGATGAAGTTTGATTAATAGATGTCATAAATTTGTGTTATGTAAAAACGGTCATAAGTGTAGAAAAATGTGAAAAACTCCATTTTTTTCCTCCCCACCCTCAGTTTCCCATAGTTTATACCTTCTTTTGTGTCATGGAAGTTCAATTTTGTTATAGTGCTCATACTTCTTTTCTTTTATCAATTCACGATATATATATATATATATGTCTCTCATTTTTTCTCAACCTAGATCTCTCCACTCTTATTGTACTTGCCTCTTTCTCAACTGACTGATTGTTGCTTTCTCTCGAGGATGTATTAGATAAAAATTATATATATAGTTAAAGAATGGATTTCGTAAAAGCTTTATAAAATCAAGGAAAATTATTATAAAAAAAAATCAAACTATTTACAAATATAGAAAATTTTCACTGTCTATCAGTGATGGATCGCGATAAAAGTGATAGACTTCTATCGCTTGAGTGAGTAGTCTATCACAGTCCATGAAACTTTTCTATATTTGTAAATAGTTGGCTCATTTTACTATATTTGAAAATAACCCTAAAATCAATAGTAATTGTTTTAAATAACAAAATTGCTGGAAATATTTATAAATATAACAAAATATCACTGTCTATCAAGATAGTGATAGACAGTAAGAGATATCTATCAGTGTTTATCACTAATAGACCAGATAGATGATAATAGTCTATTAATGTCTATCAATGATAGACCTATTAATGTCTATCAATGATAGACTTCACATTTTGCTATATTTATAAATATTTTGGCTCATTTTGTTACATTTTTAAAACAACCCTAAAATCAAGGACTTATTAAACGTTATAAACACAATCTTAATATCAAAATATAAACTAATATCAATGTATTTAAAATTATTTTTATGTAGCTCCCCAACATATAAAATTTTAGATCTGCAAGTATTTATTCCTATTACAATTATCAATTTATAACCCTAAATTTTAGGGGGAGTTAATTTAAACTTTGAACTAATAAATGTATTAATTTACACCCTCCATTACGTTCCATTTGAAAAACTTGGGTGTGAAACTTATAATTATATCAATTAAACCTCTAAACTTTCATAATGAAATAGTTTAGACTTTTAGTCGGGATTTTCTTTGAGAATCGTCCATTCATTTACTATAATCATCCATTTTATAAAACCGATCTGCGAGTATTTATTACTATGAAGAATATCAATTTATATCCCTAAACTTTAGGGAGAATTAATTTAAACTTTGAATTAATAAATGTATTAATTTGCGCCCTCCATTACGTTCCATTTGGGAAAATTGGGTGTGAAACTTATAATTATATCTATTAAACTCCTAAACTTTCATAATGAAACAATTTAGACTTTTAGTCAGGATTTTCTTTGAGAATCGTCTATTCATTTACTTTAATCGTCCATTTTGTAAAACCGACATTTGAAAAAGTCTACACATATTTGAGAATCAATACACGAATGATTATCAAAGGTAATCGTAATTAAAGGTCTAGATTGATTGACTTAAGAAAAATTTTAAGTTTATTAGACTCAAATCATAAGTTTCACACAATACTGATCGAACAAAGTCTAGAAAAGTGTGTAAATTGATAAACTTATGATAGTTTATGGTTTAAATCGATACAATTATTAGTTTAAAATTTTAATTGATACAATACAAAGTTTAATATTATAAAATATAAATGGATAATTTTTCTTCTTATCATTATCATTATTATTAATTATTATTAATCAAACTAAACTAGTCAATCATCCATAATTATCTCTATGCCACAATAATCCATATCCAACTAAATAAAGTAGATTTTTTTAAAAAACTATTTGACTCCTTTTTCAACAAAATGATTCACCTTTTTTTATCCAATTATCCAATTCCTATCAAGCTTGTCAAAATACCCTACCTTATCATGGTAATCTTTTTTACATTCAAAAAAGACATGAAACCTTCTTTTAATCAAGTCTTTTGAACTTTTTATAACAAAGAAATAAATAAATAATATAAAAGACCAAGCATTTGACTAAAATAGTTATTTACTTTTCTGAGGGAGGGAGTTAATAATGTAAAATCAAAAACAATTAGGATCTAAAACACTCTAATTACATCGATCTTGAAGATTAAACATGCTTGTTTTAAAATTGAAAAATAGAGGGAAGAACACTTACTTGTTGTAGCTCAAAATTGATCTGAAATCCTTCAAGCTTTTGATCACGAACACTTCGTGGACTGCCACACGAGTCTTCCTTCTTATTCTCTGGTATTAGAACGAATTGTGGAATCCAAATTAAGAAGAATTTGGAGCAAAAACTACACCCAGTTTAAGAGAGTTTTGAGCAAGTGGATTTTTCAACAAAAATTCACTCAGAATCGTTAACCACTTCCTCAATTTCTTTCTTCTCAATTTCTTTCTTCTATTTAAAGCAGAAACTATGCAAGTATGATTTACCATGGTTTTGAGACCAAATTTGGTGATTAAGGAAGTGAAATAGGAGCCGGAAGAAGGAAAAGAACACCATGCAAAATACCCACCTCCTACTTTCATGCACTAAGTGGAAAAAACCATGAAATTTTCAAATTGATTTTCTCAAAATCTAATTTCCTAGATTTTTTTCTTTAAAATTAATTTTAACAGTTAATCTTAATTAATTTAAATAATATTAATTAAATAATTAATTATATTATATTAATATTTAAATATTAAATTAATCATTTTTCATTTTTCCCTACAAATTCTAATTCGATGAATCTCTATTCATCCAAATAATATTTAAACCACATTTAAATATTTTTTAACTCTCCAATTTCGTCTAATTCGCAATTAAATGAACAAACCATAAATTTTGCTCCTTAACTAAATTCAAACATTTCAAATTCTTTCAATATATTGTTCTAAGATTTAGTCTATGAGCTAACAAGGGGACCTAATGAACCTACAGATGAGCTCCAACGATCCGAAATTAACTGGCTAAACTTTTTAACCTAGTTAATTAACATTCGTTAACTACCAAGAACTCCACTAAAGGCCAGTAGTTGCACTCTCCTCACTGTGATATAATTTTTGTCCACTTGATATAACCATGATTAATAAGTTGATTTTTCACTAGTTGTTCGTAATTACAACTAGGTCAAAATTACCGTTCTGCCCCTGTAATTACAACTTGTTCCTTAAGTCTCACTAGCCTTCTAATGAAGTTTGTGGTCCAACCACGAAACCTAGTCCCTCTCGAGCCAATGAAAGGGGGGCCCTTGTTCAAGACCCAGAGTCAGCACTTAAGAGAACAACTTCTCTACTAACCTAGAATTAGGTAGGAGCGAATTCCATCTTACAGAACCATGTCCCCAACTATTTGTCTGGTCCTTTCCCTAAAATGGGGGCTTATTGATTCAGCGAACTAGGGTCACTCTCACTCATGTAGATTAAAGGATAATCTCAAACAAACAGGAGTTTATAGTTAGCTCAAGATTAAGATCGAGTTACGTAGGTCATCAGGTTGAAATAATCAGTTTTAACAATAAACGATGTTATAAAGTAAAAGTGATTATTTCATGGTTCGGTCTTATGCAAACTCATTGCATAGGATGCCACATTCACATGTCTCTACATGAACAATATAAGATCACTTCGTTTGTATCAAATACAAAATGGGTCGCATCTATAGTGTCCCTATGATAAGGTACCCAACCTTATCCCTATATTATAGACCATTTTAGGTATTACCTAAACTTGATTGACTTGTGATGTGTTCTTTTATGTCTATACATAAAGTCTAAGTATTCAACCTATAGCTAGGAGTTTTTAATTTATTGGATATAATAAATATAATTTTACATATTCAATAACAACTTTAGTGAATAAATCTCAATAACAACACTATTGAAAATAAGTTTAGAAATTTATTAACTACGAATTTTAAAATATAAAACAGCACACAATATTTTAAGACCGTTGATATTTGTATTCCTAACGATTTCATCCTAAAATTTATGAAGGATTACTGAAAAAATCTAACACCCTCATTTGATCATCCACGTGTCTACTTTGGAGTACTTATAATTTAGGTAAACTTTTTATCCACCTCAACACATTGTTGCTTTTTGATGAGATTTTAGACGGCGGTTGGGTTTATTCTTCTATTTTAAACATGTTATATCCTGACCGTATTGTGTTGAGATAAACATGGCTCATCTATATAAATGTAGATCATGATCACAATATGGTTGTTAGGATAACAAGCTCTATATATCTTTAGAATGACATCAAATTATCTATTTATATTTTAAACTCACGAATGAAGATTATGTTATTATATTCAAAGGATTTTTCACGAATGTTTGAGTATATGTTATTAGTAGCCTCAAATCTTGATTCCCTCTCTTCCATAGTTTAAACCTAACAAAAGAATAATATATGGTAGATTATATCACATGTAATATGAACAAATGTAAGGTAGACAAAAGAAATAATAATAATTAAATAATTAAATAAAATCTAGAAGAAAAAGACAAAAATGGGTAACATGAGTTTGATTTTCCTACTCCACGTTAGTTATTAAAATCTTAAACTTTAAATCATGTAGTAAGCTCCTTATTAACCTTTTCGGGACAAAATAAAATAAAACTTTGGTTAAATTTTAAATTTAAACATTAAAGTTTGAGGTTTGTGCCTATTTTATTATTCAACTTTCTAAATTACAAATAGTCCCTAAAATTTTAAACATTTTTAAACCTTTCCAAATCTAAATTGAAAGCATAGATTATTTTATTAGACATAGATCAATTGATTTTTTTTTTTTTTTTTAATTGTGAAGCAACTACTAGAAACAAAATTGAAGGTCGTTTTAGAGATCTATTAGATAGTGATTTTGAAAGTTCACGAACTACATAGACATAAATTTTAAAATTTAAAACTTTTTTTTTTATTTTTTATTTTTTTTTTTTAATTGTGAAGCAACTACTAGAAACAAAATTGAAGGTCGTTTTAGAGATCTATTAGATAGTGATTTTGAAAGTTCACGAACTACATAGACATAAATTTTAAAATTTAAAAACTATACTTGTAATTTAATCAAAGTTTTTTTTTTTTTATCCTTAATGCATCAATGTCTACCCTAAACTTTCACCCTAATAGGACTCTAGATTAAATAGTTATTATTATTATTTTTTAATTCTAGTAAAATCACTCAGGAGGGTTTGGAATATTGGGTTTCTAAAAATGCTTATTTCAAATATAAGGTAAAATTCAACACCAACTCCATTTTAAAGTTACAAATCGAAACAATTGCCCAAGTACAAAGTTCCATCGATGAAATTGTAAATTTGCGACAAAACTTGGTATACGTTACAAAAAAAAAAAAATTGTGTTAGACCATTTTATTTTTAATTTTATTTTTAAAAAAATTAAGTTTATAAACACTCTATTCATCTTTATTTTTTTTAGTTATCTACTTTTTACAAATATTTAAAAAAATCAAGTTAAAATTTGAAAACTAAAATCTTGTTTGGTAAACATTTTGTTATTAGTTTGTAGTTTCTGAAAATAAAATCTATAAATATCTCTTCCACCTCTAAATTTCTTGGCTATCAATGTTTTACCAATGTTTTAAAAAATTAAATCAAAATTTGAAAACTTAAAAAAGTAAGTCTTAAAAACTTGTTTTTATTTTCGGAATTTAGCTAAGAATTCAACTCTTGTACTTAAGAAATATGCAAATAATTAAAAATTTGAGAGAAAATAGATTTAATTTTAAAAAATCAATACAAAAAACCGAAATGGTTACCAAACAAGACATAAAAAAATATAATAATTCAAATCTTTTATGTAAGAAAGTTCCAAACTACGGTAAGAAATTAAGAGAAAATAAAGTTAATTTTCAAAAACCAAAAACCAAAATCTCAATTTCTTACAGAGATTTATCTTACTTAAATACAATAATTTTAAATTTCAAAAACCACATTTTAAGATTTTTAAATTTTAATTTGATTCTTTCAAACATTGGTAAAAAGTAGATTAAAAAAGAAAACAAGAAATTTAGAAATAGAGTCTCAAGTTTTAAAAATTAAAACCGAAAATTACAAAAAAAAAAAAAAAAAAAA
>QLSR01000125.1:825064-872705 GCA_031780015.1 Citrullus colocynthis | reverse complement strand
AAAAAAAAAAAAAAAAAAAAAGTAATAGTAATAAATAAAATAAAATAATAGTCTAAAGTTTTAGTTTTAAGTATCCTAAATTGTTGAACTAAGAATGGAAAATTAATCTCCTTTACAAAAAAAGGGGAAAAGTAAATGTAAAAAAAATGGTTAATACAATAAATAGAGAAACAAAAAATCTAAAAAAAGGAGAAAAATAGATGGGGCAATTAATTATTGGCACGTAAGTGTGGTGCATGAGAGTTGATGTGGGCTCCCGTATGTGAAAAAAGAAAGAGCGGCATCCAATTTCAGTCTCCGCCATAGGCATTGGGAACGCAATCAGCTTCCAAACCCCACTGAACTGACATCGTTCAATCCGCTCTGCTTCCGCTTCTCTTCATACTCCCAAAAGCCAAAAGCTTTGCCGTTCCCTCTGATCTCACTTCCTTCGGTCCTTGTCTTTCATACATCTCTCCACTCTCTCTCTCTCTCTCTCTCTCTCTCTCTCTTAAGCGACTTTCATAATAATGGAAAGCTTTGCTCTCCAATCTGTCTCCACTACTACTTCTTTTTCCCCCCATTCTCCCATTTCTCGAATTTCTCTCCTCCATCGCTCTAAACCCATTTCCCATTCCCTCTCATCTCCCACTTCCCTTCATTTTTCTCGCTCGATTTCGCTATTTCAATCCACCTCACCAATCTCCCAATCCCCCCTTTTCACTTCTCGGTCTTCCCTTTTCAACCCCCTCTTCAATCCCAAATTGCGTCGAGCCTTTCCAATGCGAACCAGTGCCTCTCAATTGCCCGATAATCAGTCATTGTTACCGAACCCACCTCCCCGACAAGGTGCTAGGCCAATCCCTTTTCTGATTTCCATCGCTATTGGCCTCATTGTTCGTTTTGCCGTCCCCAAACCGGTGGAGGTTTCAGCTCAAGCCTGGCAGTTGCTCTCGATTTTCTTATCGACTATTGCTGGACTCGTTTTGAGTCCCTTGCCGGTCGGTGCTTGGGCGTTTCTTGGCTTGACTGTCGCTGTGGTTACTAAGACTTTGACGTTTGCTGCTGCTTTTAATGCTTTCACCAGTGAGGTGATTTGGTTGATTGTCATTTCCTTCTTTTTCGCTCGTGGGTTTGTGAAAACTGGGTTGGGGGACCGAATTGCGACGTATTTTGTAAAATGGATGGGGAAGAGTACAATTGGTTTGTCTTATGGTTTGACGATTAGTGAGGCTTTGATTGCCCCTGCTATGCCGAGCACTACGGCCAGGGCTGGGGGCGTGTTTTTGCCTATTATTAAGTCTTTGTCGCTTGCTGCTGATAGTAAACCGAACCACCCATCGTCTAAAAAGATCGGTGCTTACCTTATTCAATCTCAGTTTCAGGTTTGTTGCTATGTTTTTACGTGCTCTGCCATTAGCTCTCCTTTTTCCATTATCTTTCTTGTTCTGCCAATGACCTTACCATGTCAAATCTTTACATGCTGATTCTTGAACTTTTGAAAATAGCAAGTCACTGTGTCTTGTTATCATTTTGTTTATGGATTTTGTATGATTGAATGTGGGGATAATGTAGCATTAATTTTTAGAGGATGTAAACTCGGGAGGAAACAGGGAAGATAGCTCACTTTATACATCTCATCATGGTCTAGCCTTTCTACTGCCCTCTTTGGTTATTAGCTTTTGTACTTTTCATATCATTCATTAAAAGTTTAGTTTCTCATTAAAAGGGGAAAATAATGTGGCATAAGATTAGACCTCTCTGCGAAGTCTATTTATTCTACTTGTCAGGAAGCGATGCTAACTGGAGCCTCTCTAACTAAAATTTTTATCTGATCACAATCTTTGTAATTTTGAAATCCCATTAAAGTTTGTACTTTTAGCTTTATGTTTTAAAGGAAGTAGTAAATGGGTGTTTTTTGGCCACACTTTCAGGAATGAGAAGAAAGCTCTAAGGCTTCAATTTATCTAATCATTCTTTGTCTTGTGTGGCTTTGAAAGGAATAGGAGTTTTTTCAGCAATAAAAATAATATTGTCAGGAACTTTAAATTATAGTTTAAACACCCTTTTGTTTTAATTGAATGAACCATTTGTGATATCCATTAGTTTGGGGCCTCCCCCCCTCCCTTCTCGTAACTTCATAACAAAGTATTTTGTAACTTCTCTTCATTTTCTAATTTCTTTCTGTACTTTTGTAGATTATGAATATTATTAAAAAAAAAAAAAAAAAAAAAAAGGGGGAGCATTATAGGATGTATGTTAATATTGTCAAATATGGTTGTGTTAAAACTTCAAAGAGAACACTCATTCTTGTTCGTTTCATGCCTAGATTCAGAAGCCTTCAGTAGCATGCCTTCTGGTTATTTCGGTTATGTATTCATGTAATGTAAAATGACATGCTGGTGTCTGGTTGCATCTATAACCATCTTCTTATTGAACATATTTTAATCAGTTTGCATAATTTGAATTCTGTCTGTAAATATTAGTTAATATGAAAAACTAGGAAAAATGTTAATAAAAGCTTCCATGCTTGAGATCTCCAGCATTTTTGGAGTTCATGTACTGATAATTGATAACTTAATGCGTTATTTTATTTTTTATAGAGAAAGTCTTAGGTTTTTAATAATGGTGTCTGGTGATACACTGGTAACTAATTACTGTTGGTGTTGACAGTGTGCTGGTAACTCTAGTGCTCTTTTCCTAACTGGTGCTGCTCAAAACTTGTTGTGCCTTAAATTGGCTGAGGAACTTGGTGTACAAATATCTAGCCCCTGGCTTACTTGGGCCAAGTTTGCTTGTGCGCCAGCAATCATTAGTCTCTTAGTAACTCCGGCAATTTTATACAAGCTGTTTCCTCCAGAAACCAAGGACACACCTGAGGCCCCAGCCATGGCTACAAGAAAATTGGAGGCTATGGGTCCTGTCACAAAAAACGAATGGGTCATGGTCGGTACCATGCTTATTGCAGTCTCTTTATGGATTGCTGGGTATGTGGTATTACTTGCAATGAATTAATATTTTTGATTAATCATATACATCTTGGCTCAAGTGATGTGATGATGTGTTTAGAGAAGAATGTGTAATTAATAAAATGCTTTCTCATCACCTACACGAGTCGAATGGTATTTTCATGCTTCATCGGTCCCCTGGCCCTCTCCCTATTTCTTGAAACCATTTTCTCACGAGATTCCTGATCTTACCAGGTTGGTTAAAGCATTAGCATTACGTTAGAAGCAGAAATTTATATCTGAAAATTTGACTGTTAAGCATAATGAATGTTTATAGTTGTTTCTAACTTGTCATATGTTACTTTTGTAAAGCATAATGTTAAATGGATTATGCCCACTGGTTTTGGAACTAAGCTTTTTCCATTTACTTTCAGAGAGGCCCTTAAAATTCCTAGTGTTGTAGCTGCAATGATTGGTTTATCAATACTCCTTACACTTGGAGTCCTAAACTGGGATGACTGCTTATCCGAAAAGTCAGCCTGGGATACATTAGCTTGGTTTGCCGTCCTGGTGGGCATGGCTGGCCAATTGACAAGTCTTGGTCTCGTGGGCTGGATGTCGAATTGTGTGGCCAGTCTGCTTAAGTCTCTTTCTCTCAGCTGGCCTGCAGCATTTGCTATTCTTCAGGCATCTTACTTCTTCGTTCACTACCTCTTTGCTAGCCAAACCGGTCATGTTGGCGCTTTGTACTCGGCATTCCTTGCAATGCACTTGGCTGCCAAGGTACCGGGTGTGTTGGCAGCTTTGGCCTTAGCTTACAACACAAATCTCTTTGGCGCTCTGACTCATTACAGCAGTGGCCAAGCTGCTGTATACTATGGAGGTATGCCCTTCTATTTTCCAACTTAGGAACATCAAACATTTTCATTAAATTCAGACAATGATCCCTTTGATCCTGACATCAACTTACTTGTTTGTCTGTTCATTGCAACAGCGGGTTATGTTGAGCTACCAGATGTATTCAAAATTGGTTTCGTGATGGCCCTCATAAACGGTACTATCTGGACTGTGGTTGGATGTATTTGGTGGAAGATTCTGGGTCTATATTGAACATGCAATCTTGAATCCATCAAGTCTTTTATTTATTGTACATGCCCTGTCTTTGGGCACCTCTGAGAATCCAATAGCCAATTTGTTCATGTCCCCTTTCTCTCCCTCACTCTACTGATGGTGGCATTGGTTAGGATTTAGATTAAATTTTGCCTTGTCTAACCATTTCAAATAGTGCAAAGGGAATTTGATGGTGAATGAGATATATAATTTGGTGGAAACCAATCTCAAAATCTGAGTTTCTGAATCTTTTCTGATTTGTGTTCCTGATTTCTATGTTTCCATTCTCGTCATCCTACTTGAGTTGACTCTGATTTCGGTTATGGTTTCAAAAACTAACCGATCAATTGGTTTCTTGGACAGAAATGAGCTTAAATTGAACATGGCTTTTTGGGGTGTGGAATACTGGCAGTAGAGTCATTCTTTATCTTCTTTGATCCTGTTAATCCTCATGTACTTGTTCTTCAAGACACAATCCCCTATAATCTAGGTAACCTAAATGTAATTGTGCTTTAAGACAACATCAGACAACTTTATTGATAAATGTCAGTTTAATTTAGGACAATGCATTTTTATCCCTTTAGACTTGGTGTTTATTTGGTTTATGACGTTACAAAAGATACATTTTAACTTTTCAAGTTTGCCAGATGATTCTAAATGGTGGTCCATTTTCAATATCGAATCTTCCCCTAATAATCAAGTTTTAAAATAACAATGTTGATAAAAATATTAAGGTCTTAATTTTAAGAAAATATTGATAGAAATATCTAACAATCATAAATAATCTTTAAACAAAAACATTAAAAACTAAATGAGTAAATAACCTTTTTATGATTTTTAAACAAGTTAATATGTTTATTATTTATTATTATATTGACATTTTATTGCTTGTTTTTTAATGTTTCTTAAAATTTTCTATGATATAATAGAAATGTCAATTTACCTCTCATGTCGATATCAAATTCATAAAAATGTCAAAATATCGATGGAAATATCGAGATATCGACAATCATGCTAAGAACATTCAATATAGCAAAAAGAAATATGTTTGATCATTCAACACAATTATCATGAAGTACACAAAGGTCATAAAGAAGTTACTAAGGGGGCGTTTGGGGAGCTGGATTGTAAACAGGATTACTGGGAATTTGATTAAGGGGTGTTTGGGGATGGGAATTTGATTACAGTGGGTTTTGTTGTCTAGAATAGGATGCATGTGTTTGGAGTGCAGATGTTTTTTTTTTTTTTTTTCATATTATTTTGAGTGTTTATTTTCTATATATGTTTTAATCATCATATATTTTCAACTTTAGTTGGTCATACTATACAAAATTCAACTACCATACTATATTAGAATTTAGATTAAAATAATTTTGGAAATAACAAAAGGTCTACCATAGAAAATTAAAATTAGATAACCAATTACTTGTAGTCCAAGTACAAACAAATTCAGGGAAAGATAAGGTTCACTAAACATAAGATAACTCGAATTGAAATTGAAGGAAGAAATAGTCAAACAAATGCATGGTTCAGAAAAAGCAGAGTCATGGTGGTAGATCACGTGATCGCCCGAGTACTTGCATGCAATAATCATACTTCCATTGCGGTGGAAAATCCATGAAATGGCTTAACAACATTGGATCTGTAAGCAATGATCATGCAACAGTTAAGCCATCTTACATCGACAGACCAGGGATTGATTGCAGCTTGGCGTACAGTTCTCGACGATGACGCCTTGCCAGGTCATCGTTCACATAGGCCACTGTGCAATGCCGTCAATGGACTTCATTAGAAGTTGGAAGCCCTCTCGTACCACCTCATTGTACTCTCCAGTTGAGGAACTTTGGGACCTCCTACTTCTTATTGGCATGCTACTCCCAAACCCTCTACCACCGGGGGTAGTTGGAAGGTCCTTTGATGTGGGCGAGTTGGTGAAAGATGGATCAGGAATATAAAAGTTTCCAAAGTCTGGGGATTGGTTATTTAAGATGTCCTCATTCTCCTCTTCCACTACAGGTTCAGATCCGACCTCAACAGTGGTAGTGGCACGACTTCTCATTGCTTTGTCTTTGCCAAATACAATGGCCAAGTTATCATAGAACGGAAATGACTTATGACGCAATTCTTTTGCACTCGGATGACTCTGTATGAGATGAAATGTGTTATGTTCTAGCTAAAATATATTTAAAACAACCTAGAACAAAATCGTAAATGAGTGGATTACCTTGACCCAAATGTCAAATATCTCCGGCTCACAGTCAATACATTTGCGCTTCGCATTCCAACCAAACCCACTACATCTTGAGCCCAACATTTCAGCAATTGCACTGTATTGTCTCTTCAACGTCCTGACCCTGGACTCTAAATTTGGGCTTACCTGTATGGAACACCCTGGGATCCTTTGTTGCATCATCTGTAGTACATTCGCTAGGAAACCAGGTCAGAATGTCCCGTTGTCAACTCGCCAGTGTCCAAATTGCACACATTGGACCAAACACTCCACCAGGATTTTGTCCTCTTCATCCGTCCATATATATTTTAAGGCTCTTGCGTGTGATCCTGATGCTTCCATCAAAAATTAAACGTGTCAACACAATAAAGCTTAACCATGAAGGTGTAGTGTGGTGAACAAGCATTAACCCATTCAGACTGTATATAATAAGAATTAATCCATTCACACCATACACAAAAATATTCACACATGTTAGCCCAAAAATGACAAAATGTACAGTCCGATGTCAATAAAATACTGAATACATTACAAAAAGACTATACAAAATTTCCCTATGGTGTCCTTAATTTGCATTTCATTCAGCTCACATCTGATTTACGAGATCATCCCTCCATGTAGTAAAGACATCAGATGTCTTTAGAAATTCGATATTGTCAGCGTTCATTATAGTTAGTCTGCCCTCACTTCCCTCGCCTTCGTCAATTAATGAATTTGTGCCCATTTCCTGAATTATTAGATTGTGCAAGAGACAACAAGCATGTATGGTCTTTCACTGCACATCAACAGGGTAGTATGATTTTCCTCGAGGAATGGCCCATCGACCTTTCAACATCTCGAACACTCTCTCAATCACGTTCCATGCAGAGGAATGTCTTATATTGAAAATTTTCCTAGGGCTTGTGGGCGGGTTCCCTCCCCGCCACTCGGTCAAGTGGTATCTTTGTCCTTGATAAAGCCAAAAAGCCCTCGGCGTTTAGATAACTGGTATCGCATAGATAGTAGTATCCTACGAATTTGGGCCAAATTACCACTTGCTGATTGTTCATTGGTATGGAGGGTATAAAGAAATTTATAAACTAAACCCCTTGAGACTTTCAATCTAGTTGCCCTTGACACTGCATCTCGCAAAACCTTCAAATCAGCGACTAATCCTTCTCATCCAGCGAAAACAAAGATGAACTCACAATTTTGATTGCATACAGCAAGGACATTCGTGGCGATCTCACCCTTTCTAGTCCTATAGCGTGGTCGATCAGCTACACTGACATTTACCTTTATGTAGGTTCCATCAAGTGCACCTAAGCAATTCTATGATGAAACATTGTTTCAATGATAAGTTTAAGATATTTTGAAAACCTCCAAATAATACCATTAAAACAACATGTTTTTAATACCTGAAACCAGCGCCATTTGTCATCTATACAGTTCGTAGTGACTGGCTCTGGTTTCTGCAACAGGACTTCATAAAGTCTCAATATTGCATTTAGCACAATATTGAAGTGCCTGGACACTGTATCGCCAGACCTTGCAAATTGTCGTCGCATCACTCGATTTTTGACATCGTGTGCAGCTATGTGTAGGAAGATGGCCACCAGTTCCTCCACATCTACATATTTCGTTGGCCTCAACCCGCCCGTCGTTCTAAGTAGTTGACACATAATCGTGAACATTCTCCTATCGATACGGGTGTTCTCACGACACATCTGATCATCTTTGTATATCAGACGAAAGAAATTCAACTGTCGAATTTGATGTGTAATAAGTGAAGACGGTCGCTTACGATTGTCTTCCAACTGTAGCAAAGTGGTGATAGTATTCACCATTGCAATGGTTGCCGCACATACAACAGTTAGTATTGCAATTAATTCATCAGGTTGAATATCCATGTCATCCATTGATTAACTTAACTAACAATGGACCTAACAAGATAGCGGCCGTATTTAAATATTCCTACCTATTCGAGGTTCTATCTCTTCAATCTTCCTATCTAATCAATTTTTTATCCCAAACTCCACCCAATTTTGTTCCGTAAATAATACGTATTAAAAAAGATAGTGCTAACAGATAAATAAGTAAACAAACAAATGTATAAACAAACAAACGATTATTTGTAACTCTAACAAGTAAAGGATAAAAAAATTAATTTAATTGCCCCAAAGAGAATGAATTTCTTTCCTAACGTTATAACTTCTTTTAAGTTTATAATTCTTTCCTAACTTTATATCTATTTTTAAGTTTATAATTCTTTCCTAATGTTATATCTTTTCTTAAGTTATAATTCTTTCCTAGTGTTATATTTTTTTTTTAAGTTTATAATTCTCTCCTAATGTTATATCTTTTTTTTTTTTAATTTTATAATTTCGTATAGAACACATTATTTAAATTGGATTCGAAACCTCAGAGTAGTTTAATTTTAAAAAGGTTTTCCAAACCCTTATTCATAAAGAACCAAATTTTATGGAGTAACGTGTTTTTTGACTACCATTTCTCAAAACTCACAAGTTTTAGAAATAGACTATACAATAAATTCTATTTTCAAAACTATTTAAGAACTTTTTTCTAAAACTAACAATTATTGAAATTTAATTACAAACAATGTTTTTTTTTCTAAAATTTATTTATGATTTCGTGAATTATTACAACATTTTATTATAGAAATGGAATTGAAAAATTGTTTAAGTACTAAATTTTGTAAAGTAGGAAACATTGGATTTTTAATTATAAAATGACATTGAAAATTGTTTAAGTACCAATTTTTGTAAGGTAGGAAGCATTGGATTTTAATTATAAAATGGCATTCAAAATTTGTTTAAGTACCAATTTTTGTAAAGTAAGAAACATTGGATTTTGATTATAGAAATGGTATTGAAAAATAGCTTAAGTATCCTTTTTTACGTACAGTACCAAATATTTGGATTTTAATTATAAAAAATATTTTTTTTATTTCTTTTTTTTTTTATATATAAAATACTAGAAAATTATACCTTATAATTTAAAATTAAAAAAACGTTTATGTACTATTTTTTTTTCTTTCTTTTGTGCTTTCATGAATTAGTTGAAAAGAACTTTGGAAGTTGACTTTAAAAAATTATTTCAGCTCATGCTTTTTTTTATAACAAATATTGGATCTTATTCCTAGGATGTGTTTATAAAAGAAAATTTCATAATAAATACTATCATCAATCAGAACCTAAAATATACATGCCAAATACTTTGATTAATAATAAAATATGCAAAATACACATACTATTTCTTAAGTTTGTTTTTTACACACTAAAGGTGAAACCAAAGAAATTATACACAAGCATTTCAAACAAAATACAACAACATACTACAATAAACATCCAATACTACAAGTAAGAAGATGTACTTAAAAAAATGAGGGATAGTACAAATGAGTTACGTGTAGTGTAGTGGATATCGGACGGGGTAGGTTAGATGATCGTTTCCACCCTACATTGACAAAAAAAAAAATTGATAAGTAAAGATTACAAACATATATATAAACAGAACAAGAGAAAAGAATGAAATAAATGTACGTACCCTTTAAAAACTGACGAGTCAATTGGGTTGAACAATCAAGCGAATAGGGCAGAGAAGAAAGAACAAATTCACCATCACATAGAACATGAAAATAAAACAAATTGAGAAAAAATTGAGAACCTAAGGCAAAAAAAATTGGGCTTCAAGAGGACTTACCACTAGACAGTGATGAAATTGGAGATGAAAGTTTCTTAAAATGGTGTGTGATTAACAAGAGGAGAATGGGGTGTATATATAAGCATGGAGTTAATGAGGTTTAAACAACTTAACCACCCAATTAAAAGGAGGAACAATACACATTTTTAATGGAAGTGACATCCATTTATAAAGCACCAACCAAAATATAATAGCATAATTAAAAAAGAATACTTGTGATCCAACAAAATTGGTAAGAATGGAACCAAATACCCAACAAATCAGTTACAAGGACAATTTATATTTAGACAATAAAATTTTTTCTTTTGAAATAATGGCCTCAGGTATGGAAAAAAACGAAGTACCAAATCAATTTTAAGTAAAAAATTAAAAGAGAACCAATAAATAAATAAAAACACATAGATAAAATATAGCATGCTTTAAAGAAAAATGCCACTAGATTCATTTGAAACCGTATGAAGAAAATTGTACAATTCAAAATGGTAATCGAGAAGAAAAAATTAACTGGTTAATACAATTTGAAGCAAAATCAGCAAAATCCTCATCATCGGCCAACAAACAATCGAAATTCATACGTGAGATATGCAAACCGAATATGAAAAAAAGATAGAAGAACTATAAAATCTCACCCGAATATAGAAAAATGAAAAATGGAGTAAAAATGCAAAGCCACCCGAACAAGGAAAAAAATTAAACCGTAGATTTGAAAACATGCAACAAAATCAGAAAGAAAAAAAAAATGGAAGAAATAGATCTGCAATCAAGCTCACCTGAAGATGGAAAAAAATCGAAAGAATGTATAAACATGCAACCCTAGAAGATGGAAAAAATGAAAAACGGAGTATAAAAATGCAAACCCATCTGAACATGAAAAAAAAAATTTAACCATGGATCTATAAACATGCAACACAATGAAAAGAGGAAAAAAGGAAATGGAAGGAACAGATCTGCCAATCTCACCCATAGATGGAAAAAAATTGAACAAATCTATGAACATGCAACCCCAGAAGATGAAAAAAATGGAAAACGTAGTATAAATATGCAAACCCATCCGAACATGAAAAAAAATTTTTACCACAGATCTATAAACATGCAACACAATCAGAAAAGGAAAAAAGAAATGGAACAATAGATCTGCGATCAATCTCACCTGTAAATGAAGGAAAAAAATCGAACAAATCTATGAACATGCAACCCCCAAAGATGAAAAATAAATTTAACCACAAATCTATAAACATGCAACCCCATCCGAACATGAAAAAAAAATTTAAACCATAGATCTCTGAGGGAAAAAAATGAAACACAAATTTGCAATCAATCTCGGCCGAATATGGAAAAAAAAACCCGAACAAATCTATAAACATGCAACACCAAAAGATGAAAAAAAAGTTAAACCACAGATCTATAAACACGCAACCACCTCAAACAGATCGGTGAACATGCAACCCAACCGGAGATGAAACAAAAAATCAAAGAAGAGATCTATAACTCACCTTGTAGGTGGGGAGGAGCCCTCCCCTACCAAACCCCAAACCGGCGTTACAGGACCACCTACCAAGCAATCGACGGCGGCAAGAACCACCATTCCCGCCGTTAGAGTGGCAAGGGAGGACTTTGACGTCCCCTCGGGTTTGCTCAGAAGCATTGATTAATGCTTCAGAACAAATAGTGAATAAGGAAGACGAAAGGATAGTAGAGAGAAGATGAGAGGAGGTAGGTATGGAGGAGCGAATGAGGGAGACGAAATTGCAGATGAGAGAGGATGAGAGAAAGGAGTCAGAAGAATGAATGAGAAAGACGAACGACAGAAGAGAGAAGTGGGAGAGTCGGTAGCAATGAATAAGGAAAAAGAGGCGACAGATGAGAGAGGATGAGAGAAAAGAGTCGGAAGAATGAATGAGGAAAACGAAGGCCAGAAGAGAGAAGTGGGAGAGTCGCAATGAATGAGGAAGAAGAGGCGATAGAAGAGAGAGGGTGGGTGAAAAGCGCTTGAAAAGTGTTTTCTATTCTTTCAAATTAAGGGAGTTTATATTAGATTTCACTTGTTTGCTAGTGGTTTTCAGGTCAAAATAAAGAAAATCATAAGAGAAAGCCAAAAGATCAAAACCACAAATTTACACATCAAGAAATCAGAGAAAAACACACCAAAAATAGTCTCAAAGAGTGAGTTGGCTACAAGGAAGAGAGAAGAGTTCGAGAGAGAGAGTTTAGTGTCGTATGAGTTCCCAACATGAAGACCGAATGACATCTTGGCGGTTCCTCCTCAATCAAGGTCTTCTTCCTATTAGAGTTTTCCTTTCTTTACACTCTTTCTATGCTTAATTTGTTTATAAACATGTTGCTTAAAGCTATGAGTGGCTAAACTCTTTAGTTTTAAGGTATTGATGAATTGTTTATGAAGTTATGTTGGTATTGTAGAATATTCATGGTTTTGTTGTAATGATTATGCTTTTCATTATTATTGTGTTTAATTCATGTTGATTGGCCATCTTCGAAAGTTAAGTAGATGTATGGTTGAGAGATTATATGTCTAACTAGATCTATAACTATGAATTGTTGTTAATCTATCATGAAAATAGTTAGTAACAATGAAAGTTACTAAAAAAGTATTCTTAATGCCATGTGATTTGTATTGGTTTCAAGAAATTAGTAATCAATCGGGTTGCATGAGAAAAAGTTGTTTTTTAGAGAAAATAACTTGGATTTATGTTTCTAGACTTAAGCCATATGAAATGCAATCAAATCCATGAACCCTAGAAGGAGTAAACAAGGATTCATTACCCTAGAACTCTCTTTGACTCTTGCGTTTCTTATCTTCTTACTTTCTTTTTTAGTTTATTTACAAAATCACAACTTCAAGTCCAATCCTCAAATAAAATTGGTTCAAGTCTAGAATAGCTAAGTAACTTTAACCTTCACAACTGGATCCTCAGTGGAACGATATTCGAACTTCACTGTCTCACTTGCGATTAACACTTAAAGAGCACATCAGTGGGAGAAGAGAAATTAGGAGCATTGATGAGGGCATTATGCAGCGTGAAGGATGGAAAACCAACGGAAAACCCATGGAAATCGATGGGATTTGAGGGGTTTAGAATTGGGTGTTGGTTTGGGGTCGGTTTTGTAATATAAACCAACCTCAAACCCTATTCCCCAAACATGGGCTTCACATTCCAGCCCAAACCAATACAAACCCAGTCCCATCCCCCAAATGCCCCCTAAGAGTTTTGCCATGCGAAAGCAAACGGTTTTAGCCCATTGATTGAGAGACTGAGATTGAGAAAAGATGTTTTAGACATTATTGGATTTGCCTCCACCACTATCTCTCTAGCTCTGATTGGCAGAAAAAGAGAAAGGTGAGAAGTGTTAGCTTTATGAGCTTCAATCATATCATATATATTGATGATAAACTGTGTATTGCATAGAGCTTGGAGAACAATCTCAACGGATTTTAAATTGTTCAAATCAAAGGTCAAATGTAGAAGTTATAGTCAAAAGAAGATATGGAAGAAAAATCCTATGTGGTGATGACGTGATACACATGGACCAATAACGTGACAATACAGGCTAACGAAATAATCAAATCAATTGGAAGTAGAGTAAAACATATATTATGTTTTATTTGAGAATTAGTTTACATGGATTTATTTTTTTTTCTAATAAATCTAGATTATTTATCTACACCACAAGTGCAAGATCTTAACGATTTGGTATAGGAATTTCTTTTTTTTCTTTTTTTTTTTGTTATTATTATTATTATAGTAGTCTATAAAGCAAAGTATAACAACTACTACTTTTTTTAATATTGACTATGGTTTTATAATATTGAGTTTTCCTAACAATATTTGTAATGAGGCAATTATTAAAATATATGAATAATGTATCCTTTTTCTATCTCGAGTTTTTGTCTCATTGAGTTTTTCCTACTAAGGTTTTAACCAGGCGTATATTCTATATACTATACATCTAAGGGAGAGTGCTATAAATATTCGAATTATATATAGATGTCCATACATTACATATCCAAAATATCTTTTCCATATCTTCTCACTGAGTTTTAGAAATGCACCTTCTTAGTCCTCAAGTTTATAAGAATAGATTCATTTGGTCCCTATGTTTTAAAAATGTATCTTTTTAATCCTTGAGTTTTTAAAAATAGGTTTAAGAGGTCTCTCAAATAATTTTTATTATTATTTTAAATTAGAAGAATAATTTTTAAAAACCATCTCTCTAAAACTATTTTTTTCTAATTTTAGATATCATATAATTATTTTTAAAAAATAAAAAATAAACGCTTGAAGGACCTTTTAACTCATTTTTAAAAAATTGAGGAACTAACAAGATATATTTTGAAAACTCAAGGACCAAATTGACCTATTCTTATAAATTTAGAGACCAAAAAGGTACATTGTTAAAACTTGGTGACCAAACGCACATATTATTTAAAACTTAAGGACTAAAAAGGTAATTTTTCCTTATTTTTTTTAATGACATAATATAAATATCATTCATACTTCATGTCAACATCAAACTCAACAAAAATGTGCAAGTATCGATGAAAATGTTGATAGGTGGATGAAAATTTAATATCAGTGTCATAATTAAAACAAATTCTATTTTATAATTTAACAAACAGAAAAAGGAAGAAAAAAATACCCTTTTAGTGTTGAGTTTTCAAGAATAGATGAAATTAGTCCCCAAGGTTTTAAAATAGCCATTTTAGTCCCCAACTTTTAGAAAATAGTTTTAAAAGATCACTAACTTGGGCTCTTTTCAAATATAGCAAAAGCAACCAAAATATTTACAAATATAGCAAAATTTCACCGTCTATCTGCGATAGATTATTATCTGTCGCAGTCTACCGTGATTTGATACATATAGTCTATCACGGTTTATCACAGACAGACTATGTATTTTGTAAATATTTTCAGCAGTTTTGCCATTTAAGATAATTTGTCTTTCTTTTTTTATTATTTTAATTATAATTTGACATTTTTATAATTAAAATTAAATAAAAATAAAAATAAAATCTCAACCCCTTCATCTCTCCTCTCTCTTCTCTCTCCACCTCTCACTAGAAGAAAACTGGGATTCATCTTCGTCTTCCCCTCCCCCTACTCTTCTACGCCACTCTTCCAATTGTTGGCTTTTTGGCCCTTAATCTCAAATTAAATAATTTTAATTGATTGATTAATTAGTGTTTTGATCATAACAAATCGTATTTTATTTATTAGCCATTTGAGTATTTTGAAGTGTCTATTATGTGGAGCTTGGAACAACGGTTCCAATGTAATTTGAATCACTCAAATCGGAGTTCAAATGAAGAAGATATGACCAAAATAAGCTTAATGGAAAAATCCCGAGCTGATGATGTGGCAGATTTTTTTAATCAAAGTGGACAAATTGAAAGGTGTCACTTGGAGCAATGGAGAAGTGACAATTGGTGGGTTTTTTATTTCTGGATTCATGTTAAAAAGAAAATGATTTTAAAAAGCAAATGAATTTAAAAAGAAAATGAATTTAATATTATTATATATGTTTGTGTCTAACGACTAGTTGCTTTTTTAAAAAGATCAATTTAATATTATTATATGTTTGTGTCTAACGGCTAGTTGAGTTTAAATCTCCACCATTCAATTTCCTTTTACAAAGATCTAATGGTCCAAATTAATTTGGTTTTCACCCACTTTCATTTCTTTTTAAACACTTCATCTTCTCCAAACTTCAACAACTCTTATTATTTTCAATCATCCATAATTCACCAAGTCACCATTGTTGCTCTCTCTCCAAGCTTCAATTTTCTTCTTTGCATCTCATTCTTGAGAGAGATATATTATATTGTGAGAATTTATTTGTGAAGTGCTTAAACTTGTAAATCCACTCTATTTAGAGAGTTTGTCAAGTGTGCTCTTTGTTTTTCCAAATTTTTGTATGGGTTGGCTCTTGATCCCGAGAAAAAGAGTTGTTGTAACAGTTTGATCCTTAACCGTTGAAAGAATCGGGTTTGTTCTTGCGCCTGGAAAAAGAACGTTGTAGTGGTTGACTCTAAGTCGTGGAAAGAGTCAAAGACTTCTAGTGAAGTACCCAAGAGGAGTTTGGGAAGTAGACGTAGGCCGGTTTTGCAGAATCACTATAAAATTCATGGTGTCATTTTCTCTATCCCTCTCCTAATTTATTTTTGCAATTAATTTTTGTTACTATATTTTATTACATGAAATTAATTGCAATTTTTAATTCTTGAAATTAATTGTTCATATTGGTTGTTCTTAAATTTCTATATTCATTACCAATCTTTTTATTAGAATTAAACTAAGTACTTTAAAATGTGATTGTTAATTTCTTGTTTAATTCAAAGTGAATTTGTTTGCATGGAAAATATTATTAAACTACTTATTTGCAAAGAGTTTATTAATTCGCTTAATTGGGCTCACATTAGTAAAAAATTTAAATTAGTTTTAATAAACCCTATTCACCCCCCTTCTAGGGTTGCCATACCGATCCTACACCAATGGGTAATATCTGTAATGTATCAATCAACTACCAAATTCAAATTGGACATAAGCAAGCATCATTGATGACCATGACTTAACAATTTAATTTCTCAAACATAAGGTTATATCATGCACCAGTAAATTTTCTTCACCAAATTAGTTAATAACCTTCTCAATCTTAATATGAACAAAAGGTGTTTCCAAAGCTCAATCTCACTCACAGACTGTCATACCCCCTTTCGAATTCCCTCCTAACCCAGAAGTGAGTGTGAAATAATAGATTCCAATCCCCTAAAGCATTCATCACACAACCCTGATGTCTTAGAATATAACCTGATAAACACATATTTATTAATCTATAATCACAACCACACCAGGTTTAAGCAATCATAATTATCCTGACTCCCATAAGACTTAATATTTACAATAACATCTATACATAACTTTCTCAAACCTTACAATATGTACAATATTTAGATAAGTTTAGGATTTACAATTATGCAATTCGTAGATTCTGAAACCGACCCAGACGAGTTTCTACTGTAGGCTAAGAACCCTGGACATGCTCGCTACCTGGAAAAATAAAACAAAAAAACAAGAAAAACATGTGCTTAGATGCTCAGTGAGTGATTAGTTTAAAGTTTTTCTCGACATTATAAGAAAATATAAAACCCAGCAAAATCCATAACTAGCATACATCAAGATATAAATTAATCACTCATGATTATCTATGGAAACATTATTCACAAACCATTTCCTTAAATTTCCTTCCCTAGTTGAGGCTGAGCGAAGCTCACCGCACCCAACGTCGATATTTCTCAGTTGAGTGGAGTATTCTCAACACCTCAGCATCAGTCAATCACAATTTGCTCACGGGCTACCCAGGTACCTTCTCCTAGTCCCTCAGTACTGGATCCCCAGGATACTTAAGTGCCTTCTCTACATCTCTCAGCACTGAGTTTTCAAATACAAGATTGCCCACATACCTTCACATTGTCCTTTAGCATTAGGTTTCTTACAACACTGGATTTCCCACATGCCTTCACATCTTCCCTCAGCATTGGGTTTCTTACAACACTGGGTTTCTCACATGCCTTCACATCTTCCCTTAGCATTGGGTTTCTTACAACACTGGGTTTCCCACATGCCTTCACATCCTCCCTTAACATTGGGTCCCTTAGAAAACATTATAAAGCAAATACGCTTTGCATAAATAATTCTTTATAAATCATTTCATGATAAACAGAACAATATTAGCATGAAGCTAATTACATACACAAATATCCCACATGCCTTCTCTTTGTACCTTGGCATTGGAAGCCATTCAAATAAGAATACAATATAACATAAAATCATGAGTTTGTAATATTTCAAACATCACAACACTCTTCATATGCTCACATGTTTTCATTATTCTTACGTCATAATTCATATTCAAGTAACGTATTATATGTCACAATACTTTTCATAATCATACTCTTGTGACCTTTCATACATCACAATACTAAATATAAGCTCATATGCTCCCATTTACTCACATAATTACAAATTTCGTAATTTTCTTAAGCCTTACCACAATATAACCTGTACATATACCTGAGTCCACTCTCCATCGCAGTATTAATCATAGGCTCACATGCATCCATCCATTTTATCCTTATTATTCACATACTTTTGCTCACCAAAGCGTAGCAGCCTTCACAAACGCATGGCACACCCTCACCAAGCATAGTAGCTTTTACAAACGCATGTCGCACCTTCACCAACGCATAGTGTCAGAATCGCTTACTTTCGAATACGGGACGAGCAATTGTGCGGCACTGCTCTAACCCGGCGAGCAAGTCAGCCGTACAAAAACCATGGGTCGCGGGTAAACTCGAGGTATGATGTAGCCTCTACTCGCGTTTTGAGAGAAAATGGTTTTATAAAATGAAAGAGAGGGAAAGCTTTGAAAACATCATTAAATAAAGCATTGAGGACTAACAATTGCAAGAAAGCTTGTTTGCAAAGAGTACGACAATACTTGGTCGGGGAGTCAACTAGTGGGGTTCCCCTATAGTACATTCTAAGCAAAAACTAGTCTGCCAGCCTTGCATATCAAAACTAGCAAAACGTCACTCGAAAGGAAAACAACATGAAAATGAAAACAACTTCCTAAGCAACTTACAAGACATAAATACAGGATGGTTGAGGGTGGTTTGGGCATGCGGCCATAGGCAAACATTCCCTGGGCAAGCATGCTCAAGACACCACAATGTCGTAGTTAATCAAAGACAATCGGAGGTGAACTTTGTGTTCTTCCAGAGTGGGACTATACACCACAATGTCGTCGAGGTAGACCATACAAACTGATTGAGATATTCGAGGAATACTTGGTTCATCAGTGTACAAAACGTGGCTGGCGCGTTAGTGAGTCCAAAGGGCATCACGAGGAATTCGAAGGCCCCATATCTAGTCACACAGGTGGTCTTCGGTTCGTCCCCCTGGGTGATGCGAACCTGGTAGTACCCTGACTTGAGGTCAAGTTTTGTAAAGTATCGGGCTCCGTTCAACTGGTCAAACAGATCAGTGATGATCGGTAAGGGGTACTTGTTTCGAACTGTTACTTTGTTTAGAGCCCTATAATCGATACACAGTTGTAGTGTTCCGTCCTTCTTCTTCTGGAACAGCACTGGGGCCCCATATGGTGCTTTTGCAGGGCGAATGAATCCCGCATTCAGCAACTCATCCAACTGCTTCCTGAGCTCAGCTAGTTCGGGGGGGGGGGAGGGGGAAGGGGGGGCATCCTGTATGCGTTCTTCACTGGAGGTTTGGCTCCGAGGACAAGTTCAATCTCATGATCAATCCCACGTCGCGGAGGTAAAGACTTTGGTAAACTTTGTGGCATAACATCAACATACTCGTTCAGGATTTCTTAGATTTCTAGAGGGACGAACTCGGTTCCGGTGATCTCGTCGACCACCTGGATAGCCATGAAGGTGGGTTCCTCTCGACTGAGACCTTTCTTCAACTGCAGGGCAGAAATCATTCTTACTCCACTAGGCTGCTTTATATCTGCTGAGACCGCTGTGGGATTACTGCTAGTGACAATTAGGCACTTGGCCAAGGGCATGGGGATGACTTTGTGTTCCAAGAGGAACTCCATTCCGAGCACAACGTCAAAGTCGTCCATGCGTACCACGTCCAGATCGACATTCCCAGTCCACCCAGCTAGCTGTAAGGGTACCCTCTTGGACACTCCGACAATTGGCAGGGCTTCAGAATTAACGGCTTTCATCTTACCCGTGTCTTTCTCAATTTTGAGTTCTAAGCGGCGGGCTTCATGTTCAGAAATGAAGTTGTGTGTTGCACCAGAGTCTACCATGGTGCCTCTAGCAGGTTTGGAGTTGATGTTCGCGTCAACAAACATAAGTCCCTTTTCTACTGTATCTTTCTGGCGGGAAGTTTTCTTCTGAATTGCGGACAAGAACTTTAATGTTCCCATTCTAAGGGTTTCCTCATCTTCTTCTCTTTCCGCCTCTGCTTCCGTCTCAGGTTCGTTACAACTTTAAACTGAGGCCTGTAAAGCCGTCAAGGCACCTTGATGTAGACACTCGGCTACTCGATGGGGGCCTTTGCATAAGAAACAAGAGATGGGTCTGGGTTGGTTCTGGCCGGTTGGAAAGGGCCCCCGGGAGGGGCCTGTTCCTAAGGCTTGCGGCTTCCTTTCCGAATTGAAGCTCTTCGAAAGGTTGGATTTTGTGGCCTTGTACCCAGTATTCGGGGGCGCCGTGTTCTTCTTTTGTGGCGCTTGATCACCACTGTAGTCTAATAGTCTCTCGGCAGTAGCTAGGGCGGAGGCCAGGTCTTGTACTTTTTGCTCGTCCTGGCCCATGGCTTTAAACCTTCGACAAAACAGAACACCTTATCCTTCTCAGACATATCTCGGATGTCTAATATAACAGCGGAGAACTGTTTCACGTACTCACGGATAGTTCTCGTGTGTTTGAGTTCCCTTAGCTTCCTCCTCGCTATGAACTCCACGTTTTCGGGGAAGAACTGAGCCCTCAACTCTTTCTTAAAATCTCCCCACGTATCGATGGTACATCGACCATCTTGGACATCATTAACTTTGGATCTCCACCACAGTTTCGCATCGTCGGAGATATGCATGGAGGATAACGTGACCTTGACTTCCTCTGACACGGTTCCACTTGCTTTAAAGTACTGATCCATGTCAAAAATGAAGTTCTCCAATTCCTTAGCGTCGCGGTTCCCACTAAAGGCCTTAGGTTCCTGGATCTTGAATTTGTTGGGCATAGCAAGCGTTTGATTCGGGGTTTGGTTCCCCACAGCTCGCATCGTTAAGTTGACTTGAGTTTTCATCTTGGCCATCTCAGCCCTAATGGCTTCCACAGTTGCTCTGAAATCGTCGGTCAAGTCGTTAAACAGTTTTAACATAACCTTATGGGAGCTATCGAGCTCTTCGACACATTCTTCCATGTGTGCGACAGAGCTTGTGGAGCTGTCTCCACGTTCAAAACTACCAGGACGTGTAGTTTTGTGTTCCAAAGAGTCGACTCTTAGCGTCAACTCGGTGATTGGTAGCGCGTCTACTCGAGCGTTTAGCACATCAATTTCTCTGACCTTTTCATCCAACCCTTCTAGTCAGGCTTGGATGAATCTCACATTGTCGGGAACTTCCGTTAGATATAGCCATTGCTCTTCTATCTCAGTAAGTCACTCAGACTGCGACTTGTTTAGTTGCTTTACAGTCGACATGATAGCGGTACTTGACAGCCAAGGAGCTAACTAGGTTCTGATACCACTTGTCGCAATGGCTTACTTTCGAATACGGGACGGGTGATCGTGCGGCACTGCTCTAACCAGGCGAGTAAGTCAGCCGTACAAAAACCGTGGGTCGCGGGTAAACTCGGGGTATGGTGTAGCCTCTACTCGCGTTTTAAGAGAAAATGGTTTTATAAAACGAGAGAGAGGGAAAGCTTTGAAAACATCATTAAATAAAGCATTGAGGACTAACAATTGTAAGAAAGCTTGTTTGCAAAGAGTACGACAATACTTGGTCGGAGAGTCAACTAGTGGGGTTCCCCTATAGTACATTCTAAGCAAAAACTAGTCTGCCAGCCTTGCATATCAAAACTGGCGAAACGTCACTCAAAAGGAAAACAACATGAAAATGAAAACAACTTCCTAAGCTACTTACAAGACATAAAAACAGGGTGGTTTGGGCATGCGGCCATAGGCAAACACTCCCTGGGCAAGCATGCTCAAGACACATAGCAGCCTTGACAAACGCATGGCGCACCCTCACTAATGCATAGCAACCTTTACAAACGCATAGGACACCTTCAATGCATGATAATTCATGCCTTGAGGCTCTCAACCACTCTTTACTTACCTTCTTTAACTTGTCATCTTCCAAAACCAATCTTTATAACTTGTTAACTTCCAAAGCTAAGTGTAGGGCTTACACAGACCACCTTCTTCGGAGTCTCTAATTAAATATTGGATCTGTGAGATCCGATTCTTCTGGGTCTCTAATCAAACAACATTCTTCTGGTTCATGTTCAAGCATTTTTTTGTCACAAAAAGTCCTTGCCTTGCTCCAACATAAACCTTAGAATCTCAAAAAAAAAAAAAAAAAAAAAAAAAACATTGCCAGACGATATATATGATAGAGCACGATAACTAGTATTTGTGTCACACAAAAATACTAATCTATCGCTGTCTATCGCAGATAAACTATGATATTTTGTTATTATTTATAAGTATTTTGGTTCATTTTCCCATATTTGAAAATAGATTGACCTTTTAAACCTATTTTCTAAAGTTTTTGGTTTAAGGTTCTATAAATGCCCAGGAATTAACGATGCTAGTATGGTAATAAGATTGTTGGGAATTAAGAATGATTGTGTTTGGTTGTGCATGGAATTGTTATCATAATTTTATAAGAGCAAATTATCTTTGTTTTTAATTTATGAAATTAATTATAGACGCCTCTATAAAATTTTAATAGATTAATTGATAAAAAACAAATTCAATCCAAAATTTTAAGCAAAATTAATTATGTAACTTCAAATAATAATATCAATTAAAATATTAATTATAAATAATTGTAGAATGCGTAATTTATAATTAAAGTTACTTGATTACATAATTTGATATATCAATTTGGTGAATTTATATAATTATGATATATTAATTAACAAAACAATCAAAATTAGTTTGAAAAAACAAATATATCATTTTGTGATTAAAAATTAATGAATTATAATTAATCAATGATAAAATAATTATAATTATCACAAAATAATCTCATAAAATATTAATCATAATAACAATTAATTAGTTATATATAATTTATTAATGAATTATATTAAAGCATCATTTATTTACGATTTATTAAAAAAAATAAGTATATATATAATTTATTTATTTATTTATTATAATTTTCTAAATTATAAACTTAATATTTATATTTTAATTAATTTTAATAATATATAAAATAAATGAATAAACTAGTGTATTAAAAAATGAGAGGGTATAAGAAAGAACTCGAGCATCGTTTGTGGGTAAATAGAATGCATGAAAATAACTTATTCTCTTCACTCAAAACAAGAGGATGTATATCTTTACCCATTTCCACTCTTATTCTCATCCCAATTTTCTTAATTGAGAAACTAATTGCACCTATCTGGAAAACTAAAAAGGGTATTTTTAATAAATAAATAAATAAATAACAAATAAAAGATTTCCGGAATTGGGCCGGAAGTTCGACCCGGCCCATTTAAACGATCAGTTGGAGTCGGTTCACCACATCCATAAAAACCGAGGAGAATTCGTAAGAAAATTTTCGGAGTGCATTTCTCCTCCTCATCTCCAAGCCCTAAAAACTCATATCTGATTTTCGAATTTCACTGCAGAGAGGAAGAAGAAGAAGTTTGCCCATTCGAATTTCGCCACTTTGATTCAGGTCAGTTCATTTCTCTACCTTCCTACGCGTTCTATCTTTTTCATTTTCTCCATTTTCGCAATCTTTATTTAATCTTTCTTACTAAAATGCTTATAGTCTAATCCACCCAACACTTTGCCGAATTCCGATTTCTGGGGCTTTGAATTCTTAAGGGACGTAAGCCATGGATTTAGAGATTGCCAAAACCCAGGAGGAGAGGAGGAAGATGGAACAGCAGTTGGCTTCTCTCAATTCAGTGACCTTCGATACTGATCTTTATGGTGGGAATGATAAAGCGGGTTATGTGACCTCCATCCCGGTTAACGAGGATGATGAGAATCTTGAATCCTTGGATAACGAGGTTGCTCGGAAGTTGGCATCCTATACTGCACCGAAGTCTCTGCTAAAGGAGATGCCAAGAGGTGGGGATGAAGATGATGATTTAGGGTTTAAGAAGCCGCAGAGGATTATTGATAGAGAGGATGATTATAGGAAACGTAGGTTGAATAGAGTGATATCACCTGAGCGGCATGATGCGTTTGCTGCGGGTGAAAAGACACCGGACCCGTCTGTGAGGACTTATGCAGAGGTGATGAGAGAAGAGGCGTTGAAGAGGGAGAGGGAGGAGACGTTAAGGGCTATAGCTAAGAAGAAGGAGGAAGAGGAAGCCGCTAAGGCATCTGGAGAGAAACCAAAGGAGTCGGTTGTAGCAGCTGCAGCTCCTCAGAAGAGGAGGAATAGGTGGGATCAATCGCAGGATGATGGTGGAGCGAAAAAAGCAAAGACCTCGGATTGGGATTTGCCCGATACAACGCCCGGAAGGTGGGATGCTACACCTGGCCGTGTGGGGGATGCCACTCCTGGTGTGGGCAGAAGGAATAGGTGGGATGAGACTCCAACTCCTGGGAGGTTGGCTGATTTGGATGCAACTCCAGCAGGTGGTGTTACACCGGGTGCAACCCCCGCTGGAATGACTTGGGATGCAACTCCTAAACTTGCTGGAATGGCTACACCAACTCCAAAGAGGCAGCGATCACGATGGGATGAAACCCCAGCAACAATGGGAAGCGCCACTCCTATGCCTGGAGCAACCCCTGCTGCTGCATTTACTCCCGGTGTGACCCCTGTTGGAGGGGTTGAGCTGGCTACCCCAACACCTGGGGCTATCAATTTGCGTGGCCCGATGACCCCTGAGCAGTATAATTTGATGAGGTGGGAGAGAGATATTGAGGAGAGGAACCGCCCATTGACTGATGAAGAACTTGATGCTATGTTTCCACAAGAGGGATATAAGATTCTGGACCCTCCTGCTTCCTATGTGCCAATTCGAACCCCTGCAAGGAAGTTGCTTGCCACACCAACTCCAATGGGAACTCCTCTTTATGCCATCCCAGAGGAGAATCGTGGCCAGCAGTTTGATGTTCCAAAGGAAGCACCTGGTGGCTTGCCATTCATGAAGCCTGAGGATTACCAATACTTTGGGGCATTGTTGAACGAGGAAGATGAGGAGGAATTGTCTCCAGAAGAACAGAAAGAGCGGAAGATTATGAAGCTCTTGCTCAAGGTTAAGAATGGAACACCTCCTCAGAGGAAAACAGCTTTGAGGCAGCTTACTGATAAAGCTCGTGAGTTTGGTGCAGGCCCATTGTTCAACCGCATTCTGCCACTCCTTATGCAGCCTACTCTGGAGGACCAGGAGAGGCATCTTCTGGTTAAGGTTATTGACAGAGTGCTTTATAAATTGGATGAATTGGTTCGTCCCTATGTGCACAAAATTCTTGTTGTGATCGAACCGTTGTTGATCGATGAAGATTACTATGCACGAGTAGAAGGTAGAGAAATTATATCCAATCTTAGTAAAGCGGCTGGTTTGGCTACTATGATTGCTGCAATGCGTCCAGATATTGACAACATTGATGAGTATGTTAGGAATACCACTGCAAGGGCTTTTAGTGTTGTTGCTTCCGCCCTTGGAATTCCTGCCCTTCTTCCATTTCTGAAAGCCGTGTGTCAGAGTAAAAAATCATGGCAAGCTCGGCATACTGGAATTAAGATTGTTCAGCAGATTGCTATTCTCATTGGTTGTGCTGTTCTACCACATCTTAGGTCTCTTGTAGAAATTATAGAACATGGTCTTAATGATGAGAACCAGAAGGTGAGGACAATTACTGCTTTGTCTCTAGCTGCACTTGCTGAGGCTGCAGCCCCATATGGTATTGAAAGCTTTGATTCAGTCTTGAAGCCACTGTGGAAGGGTATTAGGTCGCACCGTGGTAAGGTGTTGGCTGCTTTCCTGAAGGCAATTGGTTTTATTATTCCTTTGATGGATGCATTGTACGCCTGCTACTATACAAAGGAAGTGATGTACATTCTGATTCGAGAGTTCCAGTCACCCGATGAAGAAATGAAAAAAATTGTTCTCAAAGTGGTCAAGCAGTGTGTGAGCACTGAGGGAGTAGAGGCTGATTATATCCGCAATGATATTCTCCCTGAATTCTTTAGGAATTTCTGGGTTCGCAGAATGGCTTTAGATCGAAGAAATTACAAGCAACTTGTGGACACAACCGTTGAGATAGCAAATAAAGTAGGTGTTGCTGATATCGTAGGTAGAGTTGTTGAAGATCTCAAGGATGAAAGTGAACCTTATAGAAGAATGGTTATGGAAACAATTGAGAAAGTTGTTGCAAACCTGGGTGCATCTGATATTGATGCTAGATTAGAAGAGCTATTGATTGATGGGATTCTTTATGCGTTCCAAGAGCAGACCAGCGATGATGCTAACGTGATGCTTAATGGGTTTGGTGCAGTTGTCAATTCTCTTGGGCAGAGAGTAAAACCGTATCTTCCCCAGATTTGTGGTACCATAAAGTGGCGACTAAATAACAAGAGTGCGAAGGTGAGACAACAAGCAGCAGATCTTATTTCAAGGATTGCAGTTGTTATGAAGCAGTGCCAAGAGGAACAACTCATGGGCCATCTTGGCGTTGTCTTGTATGAATATTTGGGGGAAGAATACCCAGAAGTTTTGGGTTCAATTTTGGGAGCTCTCAAGGCTATAGTTAATGTTATTGGTATGACAAAGATGACGCCTCCTATCAAGGACTTGCTTCCTAGATTAACACCAATTTTGAAGAACAGACATGAGAAAGTTCAAGAGAACTGCATTGACCTTGTTGGTCGTATTGCTGATCGTGGTGCTGAATTTGTTCCAGCAAGAGAATGGATGAGGATCTGCTTTGAGTTGCTTGAGATGCTCAAAGCTCACAAGAAGGGTATCCGTCGAGCTACAGTGAACACTTTTGGGTATATTGCTAAAGCCATTGGGCCGCAAGATGTTTTGGCAACTTTGTTGAACAATCTAAAAGTGCAGGAGCGTCAGAATCGTGTTTGCACTACTGTTGCCATTGCAATAGTTGCAGAAACCTGTTCGCCATTCACCGTTCTACCTGCTCTAATGAATGAGTATCGTGTGCCAGAGCTCAATGTGCAAAATGGTGTGTTGAAGTCTCTCTCTTTCCTTTTTGAGTATATTGGTGAAATGGGAAAGGATTACATATATGCTGTGACGCCGTTGCTTGAGGATGCTCTTATGGACCGAGACTTGGTCCACAGACAAACTGCAGCCTCTGCTGTGAAACATATGGCTCTAGGGGTGGCTGGTCTAGGTTGTGAGGATGCCTTAGTTCACTTGCTGAACTACGTATGGCCGAACATATTCGAAACATCACCACACGTCATAAACGCCGTGATGGAAGCCATTGAAGGAATGAGGGTGGCATTGGGTGCAGCCGTTGTGCTCAACTACTGCCTGCAGGGGCTTTTTCACCCGGCTCGGAAAGTTCGAGAAGTATACTGGAAAATCTACAACTCACTGTACATTGGTGCTCAGGATGCTCTCGTTGCATCTTATCCAGCATTAGAGGATGGAGAAAACAATGTGTACAGCCGACCTGAACTGGTGATGTTTATCTGAAGTTCTTCAATTTGTTGCAAATGAGAGGGGATAGATGATAGGCCTCTGAATCTTGTTGAAGAGTATGTATTGAATTAGTTGATCATTTTGGGTTCTTAGCTCTTTCTTCCCAGAAGGATTTCCAATAGTAAGTGTTGCCATGCCAATGTGATATTAATACAGTTATGAACCGATCCCTTTGCTTATTCTAACTGCTTCACCAAAATGGGCTGGTTTTTTGCTCTCTTGTATTGTGTATTTTAGATTAATGATGTCATTGATTAGCATTACAATATATAATCTGCTTTTAATCTGTAATGGTTCGAATGATCTATTCCAGTTCATTTGTCTCATTTTACCTCCCTCTTACTTAAAATCATAACCTTAATGTTCAACAAAATTAGCACACAATGCTTGTATTCATTTTGTTCCTGTTGCATATACTTCAACTAATGGTGCTAGCTATGCGCAGGTTTGCAAATTTTTATGTTAGTTTTTATGAGATTGTGATAAGAAATTATGAAATTTTATTAAATTTTGGAACTACTCTTTAGGAAACGTTTTATGCAAATTAATTTGAACTTAGTACATGTTACATGTTTTATGCAAATTAAATGAAAGTTATATCAGGAGTTCATTAATTGGTTAAGATATGAGCAACCTTTTTTTGGACTCAATTAATAATATTACTTCATTGCGTCATTGGAACGCTAGCACCATCTCACAGGTTATTAAGTTCAATTCAATTCTCCACGCTATAATGGTTAAACTACAAAAATGATAAAAATAATAAAAAATAATATTATTATTTTATTAATAAACTTAAAAAATGAAAGCATAAAATACACAGAAGAATGAAGTTGAATTTTAATTTGTATAGAAAATATAATGAAATTAAAATAGATTATTATTTTGTATTTGTTAATTGTTAGAAAAGATACAATGACTCTCTACACTTTGGTTCCTACCAATTTAATTTAGAGTTAATATGTTGAATACACTTTGGTTCCTACCAATTTAATTTAGAGTTAATATATTGGAAGTTGATTTCTTAGAAGAATTGACAGGATTTTGATGTAGTTATTAACAGTAGAGATTAAATTTGTTATAAAATTTAAAGTATATTGATTAAATTGTTAAATATTTTAAAATTTACAACTCATAGACTATTTTTTTTATATATATATACAATATCATATACTTTTATTAACTTAAAAAAAAAAAAAAAAAGTGATTCTGAAAACTATACTAAAAATTAGAATAAATTATAAATTTAGTCTATGAATTATCTATTTATTTCTTAAAAAGCTTAACCTTTTAATTTTGTTTAAAAAAATATAGATATATTAGAAACAAAATTGAAAATGTAGGATTTTATTAGACTTAAATTTTAATTTTATATATAAAAAAAATTAAAAATTGTAAAAAATCATATTTAAACACAAAATTTAAAGTTTAGTAGCTTATTAACATTTTTTTAAAGTTTGGAGATCAAATAGATAAAAAAAAAACAAAAAAACAAAAAAAACAAAAAAAAAAAAACATTTTGGTCTTATATTTTGAAGCTTGTTTAATTTTACTTATTGTACTTTAAAGTTAACCTTTACCAAAATTGAGTAAATACTAATAATAATATTCATGTAAGTATATGTTTTCAAATTTTAAAACAAAAATGCTAATAAATAATATATATTTTTTTAAAAAGTCAATAAACTCAAGATAAGATTTATATTTAAAATTTATTGAAAGTGCAAATATTAACATATAACAACCCTTAAAGTATGTGGAGAAAAATGTGATTTTTATAACAACCCTTAAAGTATGTGGAGAAAAATGTCATTTTTTTAAAAAAGAAATCATAGTAGAAACTAAACTTGCAATTTAATCTAAAAATTGTCAAAACGAACACAGTTTAGTTATGAATAAAATATATACTGACCAACATGATTGTAGATCATGAGATATGGTAGATATCTATCTTACCATATTATCAAAATAATAAATAAATAAACAAATAAATAACATATGTAATGTGAATCCCATAAATAGCAAAATCGAACATAGCTAAACAATGAGATTCAAATTTCAAAACTTCATAAATAAATAAAAAAATAAAACCTAAAAATTAAAAATTAAAAAGGGCAAAATGTGTAAAATATACGAGCCGGTTTGAACCCGAAGTTATTGTAACTCCCTTTGAGAGAAAGGGGAGATAGAGAGAGAGAGACAGAGGCAGAGGCAGAGAAAGGGGCGGTGGGACGGCGGAGGAGAAGCCATGGAGCACGATGACATCGACATGATTGGCTCCGACACCAACGACGCTGTGGTTCGTTTCCTTTTTTCAATCTTTCAATTCCATTCCTTATTCATCATCCTCTTCTTTTTTCCTCCTCTGAAAACCCTAATTCCCTCTCTTTCCTCCTCCTTTCTCCCCCCTCCTAATCGTCTGTCAGGAGTTAGACGACATGAAGAAGCGGTTGAAAGAGATGGAAGATGAAGCTGCTGCTCTACGTGAGATGCAGGCCAAAGTCGAGAAAGAAATGAGTTCTGTCCAAGGTTCTTTTACTATGCTCTTCTTCGCTTTTCCAAATTACTTTTCTCTTTTCTTTCTACAATGTCCTTCAGATATGGAGAGTCTCTGGCGAATCTCTTCGTTTTGTTTCTAAGTCGAGGTTTGGGCTGGAGTTGCTATTGTTTGATTCTTTAGGTCCTCTTTTGATCCAATGCAAGTTGAAAATGTTTAAGGAAATGTTTACATTTTGGAAGAAGGCTCATTTGGATCTCATGCAGAAAACTGGAGCTTGTATTTGAATTTCTTATTGTTGCACTTTATTAACTCTGAGTGACTGAATCTTGAACTATCCCCTACGTCTTTTGATCAAGAAGTGGTAGTTTCTAATTATGAGAAGTTTGCTAGTTGCTATTGTACTGCCTTTTCTTCTTTGATGAAAAGAATACCGACTTTGAAATTAAGATGAGAATTGAGAACCTTAGTTGTGTGTCAATTATGGAGACTTCATTCTTTCTTGATCATCCGGTATATGTTTTTATTCTAAATACATCTATCGTACAAAAGAAGTTCTATCAGTTTGTTACCGTTAAATATTTAACCACTTTTTGTACTACCAGATCCTGCAAGTGCTGCTGCAAGTCAAGCAAATAGGGAGGAAGTGGATTCACGGTCAGTGTTTGTTGGCAATGTACGATCTCTTTAACCTTGACCAATATTATTTTATTTTTACATGTTTATCCAGTCGCTTATTTTGGTCACACAATTTGATTATTGGGGTGAAAGGACTCTCTCTCTTCATGTTAAATTCTTGAACAATGTCAGCTTTGTTGTTGTCAGAGGCCTAGCTTTACCTGAAGAAGGCTATATGTTTCCATTTAATGAAAAACTAACTGATTCTTATTTCTGTTCAACATATGGAAATGGAAGGAATCTTTTCTTTTTCTTTTTCTTTTTTTCTTTTTTTCCTTTTTTTCTTTTTGCACGTTGTTGGTATAGAGTGCTGAATTCCAGTTCTTGTTCTTTCTTCTGTAAAATAAATTCTTGTGCGGTTAATTTTCATTTTGTGATTAGAATGCAGCCATCAATTTGTCAATCTCTAATAGCTTGTGGAGGGAAACACATGGAGTGCCATTAATTTAGGCCTTTTCCCATTTTCTTAGTTCCATTGTTTGAAATGACTTCAGCATTATGTCCTAACTGTTTGCACTACCTCCTAATTTTACTAGATTTCTTATTTCTATTGAAGTCGTTTATCATGAAGGGAACCATGACTGGATCTTCTTTAGCTTTTTTCTGTTACTAATCTTCAGCCTTTTCTTTTGCTCCATGAAATTGGTAGGAAGAATGGGGCAATCTTATTGATGTATTTAACAACCTTTTGATATCCTTAATTGGATTGCAGTTATTAATAATTGGAGGTAAATGGGCACCACTTACTGAAGAGCTGTATTCTTCAGTAAACAATAGAGTGAGCTTTTTGAGCACAATTTTCTTTGAGGGTTCATTTATTAATTCTTGACATGGATTAGGATTGCACTGACTATCATTGCTCATGTGATCATAAAGGTTTATTGAATTTCAGCTAGTTATGATTTGTTCCTTTTGGTACATATCATTCATGTCCTGGGAAGAGGTTAGATCATGCTTTCCATATTGAGGATGTTGAAGTGGTTGGTTGCTAGGAGATGTTCGGAGGAATCATTTTATTATTATATATCGTTCTGTCTTTTAAGAACTTTAAAATATATAAATAACTATTAGGAATGTTTTCTGGATAGATTATTCAATTTATTCTATACAATGTGGATGGTAGCTTTTTAAATTTTATATGACCCATTTCTGCACTGTGCTTGAAATTTTAGTATATGTTGGTGTTTCTAGCCTGATTTGACTCCCGTGTTTGACTGCAATTACAGGTTAGGCTTACTTCATCACGTTTTCTGATTACCTATTGCTGAAGTCGGATATTCTCTGATATGTTATAAAGCTAGCTTTCTAGTATATAAAAAAAAAGGTGTCTTGTCCCAAAAGAAAGAACAGATAAAAAAAGAAGTGATAAAATCAAGAAGGGTAATAGTTTTGGTTGAATCTTTCAAAAGCGTGTTGGAAGAAAATTGTTGAGATGAGTTAACAAGAAGAGAAAATATACCTAAATGTCTTGTAGTTCATGCCCTGGGTGGGCTCAGATTTAGTCAATCTAACATGTCTCAAGTTTGAGTCCATGTCGGTAATGTGGAAAAGGAGTTATTAAAAAAAAAAGAGAGGGAAACAGAGGACAAAACTCACCAGCATAGAAAAGGGTATGTGTGACTATGGATAAGGTCAGCAGAAGTTTTACTGGCTTGCTTGATTGAACTGGAATGATGGAGAGGGCTTGACAAGTTTTGAAGGGAAGTAATGTGCATTCGCAACTAAGGAGGACTAGCTGTGGCGCTGAGGTATGTTATTGTCTTATGTTGAAGCGAGCATTTGTGACCACTGTTCGAGGATTGTTTAAGTGATTTACAATCTATGGTGAGAGACCTCCAAATATCTCTGATCTTCCTGTCTCCTCCTCCCTTAATCCATCGAGGAAAGGATAAAACATGACTAGAGAAGCTTTTATGTTTCTATTCCTACTTGTGGGAAATATTCATGTTTTACCTTCATCAATAGCCCACTCAGTCAATTTTAACTTTAAGAGGCCGTTTGGCCCACCAACCTCTTATGTTGGTGTAAATAACTCAGTTTCAATAGTAAACACTATCGAACTTGCTCATTTATCGAGTAACTCCATCTTTTCTTTTTTTAGTACTTCTCACATTTATCAAGGAACCCTCTCTTTCCCTCTATCTCTACTTTTCATATTTACCAAGTAACTCCATCTTACTTTCTTAATCTACTTTTCACAATTATCGAGGAATTCAATCTTACACCTCAGCACCCCAAACACGAACTTACAAACTCTAATGTATTAACCCTAGATTTACTAACTTCGCTCAATGGGCCCCACACTCCTGAAGTTTTAGATTCATCAAATTAAACTCCAGGTTCGTATAGGTTATAATATTAATACCCTCCTTGATATAAGTTAGAGAATGTTAAATAACTAACTGAATTATTCAAAATCTAGCCAGCCAACCAACCAACCCAAAGTACTGCTAAGGAAAAAAAACCCAATGTCGCCCAATGGTGTCTAACAATTAGCAAGTAGAAATAGTCTTTTTCTCCAATCACAACCCCCGACACTTAATCTTAAATCTCAAAAAAAAAAAAAAAAAACAAAAAACAAAAAACAAAAAACAAAAAACAAAAAACAAAAAACAAAAAACAAAAAACAAAAAACAAAAAACAAAAAACAAAAAACAAAAAACAAAAAACAAAAAACAAAAAACAAAAAACAAAAAACAAAAAACAAAAAACAAAAAACAAAAAACAAAAAACAAAAAACAAAAAACAAAAAACAAAAAACAAAAAACAAAAAACAAAAAACAAAAAACAAAAAACAAAAAACAAAAAACAAAAAACAAAAAACAAAAAACAAAAAACAAAAAACAAAAAACAAAAAACAAAAAACAAAAAACAAAAAACAAAAAACAAAAAACAAAAAACAAAAAACAAAAAACAAAAAACAAAAAACAAAAAACAAAAAACAAAAAACAAAAAACAAAAAACAAAAAACAAAAAACAAAAAACAAAAAACAAAAAACAAAAAACAAAAACAAAAACAAAAAAACAAAACAAAACAAAACAAAAGAAACAAAAAAATTAAAAACAAAATCAAAACAAAAAATGACCGACAGAGGGTTTTAATTTGAACCACTATTCAGGTTCAGGTAGATGAATTTAAATTTAAAATTTAAATTGGACTCATTTAGCAAAGTACCTGGGTATGATTGTTTTTCTGTTGTTTAGTAGGAGCAATCAAATATCATTCCTTTCCATGGCATGGGTGGCAAAAACTATTAGTCGTCTAGGTTTTTACAAGAGAACAAATATGGAGAAATTAGAGTTGCATAGTGGTTTCTTTTCTTCTCATGAATGGGTGTCCACATTTGGAATTAGAAGGGCGCCTATTATTGTGAACGATTGGGACATGACCTTTTCCTCAATTAATTAAATTTTTTTCCAGTTTGTTACAGGGTGATGTCCTATAACTATTACACACTGATTACGAATATGTGTTCCTCATATTTATTGATTAAAAATATTTGTGAGATTTACATTCTACTGATATTGATATAATATAATAAGTTAACTGATAGAAAATGGACTATGGAAGCCTATTTTATTGGTTTTTTGTGGTAAGAAATGTTTTGAGCTACATTTGGAACAGGTTGACTACTCATGTACCCCAGAAGAAGTACAGCAACATTTCCAATCATGTGGAACTGTAAACAGAATCACTATTCGCACTGATAAGTTCGGGCAACCAAAGGGTTATGCATATGTTGAATTCGTTGAGCCAGAAGCTGTTCAAGAGGCTCTCCTTCTGAATGAATCAGAATTGCATGGTCGACAGCTTAAGGTTAACATAATCTTTATATATTACTTGATTAGTGTGTGTTTAAGATTCTTCTACTGAATTATGTGCACTTTTTTCGAAAAATTGAATTTTTAAGTATGTTGCAGGTAACTGCCAAGAGGACAAACATACCCGGAATGAAGCAATATCGTCCACGCCGATCCAATCCATTTATGGGTGCTCGATCCAGGAGCCCATATGTTGCTCCTTATTTCTTCTCACCATATGGATACGGGTATGATTGGTGAATAAAAATTTCCAATGCAAACCGCTTGAATCTCTTGCTCTCTTCCCAGTCATTTAGCATAGTTCTATCTGTTGCAGGAAAGTCCCGAGGTTCAGAATGCCAACGCGTTACGGCCCCTACTATTGAATGTTAATTTGGTTTTTGGGCATTCTTGAATTAGAGATATTGCACTTAAATGTGTCTGCATGCCCTTTTCTTTCTTACGGAAATTGATGTTTGGATATAATTTTAAGAGATCTTTTCTGTTTAAAAAGAAATGGAGTGTGAGCAAGCACGATGCAGGTTCGATCACTTTGAGCTGTACCATTTGTAGCATCACTGCATATAGAAGAAAAGCTTCTCTGGACTTTGCTGCTGGTAAGTTTTCAAGATCTAAGTATTCATTTTGGAATTGTGCATGTTGTTCGAAGCTAAAATTGGAAAATCCAATACATACTTGGTATCAAACCGTTTATATATTTAGTGCTTGCTATTTCCAACTTTTAATTTATAGATTGTCCCGATTCATAGATTTTATACTTTAATTTATCTTTCCGTATCATTCTAGGTTCTAATCTGTTTTCCTTCCCTCTTTTGTATTGCATAATATTTATTTATTTGTAATATAGAAAAAAAATAACTTTGGATTGTCATTAAAGGCTGGGGCAAAAAGAAAAGCTCTTGGTTTTGCGATTTCATTTCATTTGGAAGTGCATAGGATGATCATAGTTCTTGAACTTTTTAGTGTTAGTTTGATCTTCACATTTTCACTCTATATGCTGGTATTCCAAAATTTTGAATATCTATGCTTTTTGTTTCTGTATTTTACCTTTGGTAGCATTTTGTTCTTTTTGTGACAAAATTAATTTCTGTACGTTCAACCAAAGACTTGGGAATTCAGGTTGAACGTGCAGAATATATATATATATATATATATATATATATATATATATATTGTATAAATTATTGCAAATATTTTGAGTATGTGATATTAAATTGTCTTAAGAAAACTTAATGAAATAGCCTCAGACCGATAAAGTGGATAACTTATGATTAAGCTCAGTTTTAAAGGTGGTTTTCGTTCTAGTTCTGATAAAATAGTTATGGATTCAGAAAATGGTAAATTATTGTAATAATTTGGTTTTTAGCTTTTGAAAATTAATCTTATCCCCACGATTTCAACTTTTTATTGCTAATAATCACTATTTCAATTTAATTAATTTTCTTGTAACATACTTTTTAGAAATATCTTTCAAAATCTAAACCGAAACTAAAAAGAATGAAGTTTTTGTTTTTGTTTTTGAAATTAGCTAGGTACTCTTAACGATTCCTCAAGAAACAAAACTTTTGTAAAGTTGTAATATACATACATGATTTTCGAAATCAAAAACTGAATGTTTATTAATTTGAACCTGAAGTTTATAATCTTATAGTTTCTCATTTGATCACACATCATGCGATGAAGTATTCAGTTATCATTCGAAGGATCCCCTTTCTCTTCTGAAGTCATTAAGATTCACCTTATCTATTCACCATTGACTAAATAATTCTCCACTCCCAATGTTTGCAAATGGTAAGAAACTTGAGTATATACTAAACTCAGTATGTTTATTTGATTTCCCTAAAAAGCTGACGGATAAAAACGAAAGCTTAAAATCATTGGCCACATGTTTGTTTTTGCACCCATCTTTTAAATGCTTTGTGCCCACCAAATTAAAAAACAATGATTCCACAAGATCTTTATCACATATTTAATCATCACCTCAAAATCTGATATATTCCCCATTTTTTTTATCCCTTTCAAATATCAAATTCTTTCCCCTCTTTTCCCATCATTACCTTACTTTATTCCCATTACCAAACACTCCTAAATTCTGCACTTTGGATAAAACAGCATAAAGAAAAATACAACCTAATTATTGCAGCTTCTTTCCCTTGCTTTTAAATCTTTTTTTTTTCTTTTCTTTAAATAAAGTTTACATTATTTATGTTCCTCCTCCTCCATAGTCCATTTTCTTTTTTTTTTTTTTTTTAGTTTAGATGTGTATTTTATGTGTTATAGTTGTTTTTTATAGATATCTATTTATGTTCCTCCTCTCCCCTAATCCCTTTTCTTTTTTTTTTTTTTTTTAGTTTAGATGTGTATTTTATGTGTTATAGTTGTTTTTTATAGATATCTATTTATGTTCCTCCTCTCCCCTAATCCCTTTTCTTTTTTTTTTTTTTTCCTTCATTTTTCAAATACGAATATACACATCACCACCCAAACGACAACGTTTCATCCATCTCCCCCAACCATACGTCGACCAAACCCATTTACGTGGATCACATTTCTACTCATCATATTATATATCTACAAGGGAAAAAGAGGAACGCAGAAAAAGCTTTCACTTCCACGTGTTGCACTCGTCAGCCACGTCACACCAACGTCTTACACGTAGACGTCTGGGGGTCCCACATCGCCGGAAGAAGAAACTTCCGTCCATTAACGCCATGGGCATTGAAACTGGCTCCGGTGACCTTGTCAACCAAAACTTGACCCGGGTAACCTGGATATGCTCCGGACCCGAATAACCCGGTGCAGGCCGAAACCGCTTCCAGCGGCGCCGTCGGCGGGCCTTGAAAGTACCCGTCGTTGAAAGGATTCGTTACAGTTCCTGCAAGAACGGTGGCCAAATTGATGATCATTCCGTCAATACCCACGTCGCCGTTAGGAGCGATTAGCGGGGGGGTCTGAGGGCCGTAAATAGGCTGATAAAACGGCCAAGCACAGTACCCAGGGCACTGAGTTTCAGAGTTTCCAACCCACACATATGCCGTTCTTTCCCTGCTCCGACCCACCGGAACTGACCCATGAGTCCCGCACCGGCTGCGGCAGAATCCATCAACGGTAACATCCTTCGCCGTCAGCACCAAGTTCACCGAATTTAACTGATTGACCTTCCTTACCAAAGCCCTAAGATGCAGGTCCTTCAGATTTTTCCCCAAAGTGTAAGACTCGTGAAGAAACTGCTTCCCGACGACGAGATTCGACGACCCGCCTTTGTATTTCTCCGTTGTCTTCCACCAGAGAGACGCCGACGGTGCCGGAGCTTGAGAATAGCTTAAAGATTGAATGAAATCCACGATTACAGAGCGCTGTGAGGATGTGAATTGGCCGTACCAAATCAAATTGACAGTGATATTCCCTTTCAGAAGAGAACCCTTGTGGTACTCAAGTACTAACGGCTGTTGCTCGACGAGCGCCGCCAGTTTCCGGCCGAGACCAGGCTCGGCGGAGGAAAGGAAGAAGAACAGAGTGAAACAGAGAGTAGCGAGATTGTAAATAGAAGCCATGAGTAAGGGCAAAGTTGGAAAAGGATGATAGATTTGGATTTTTGAATTTTGGAAGAATGAAGTGGGTATTCGTATTTATAGTGAGAGGGAATTAGATATCAACAAAGGAGACAGCTGTATGGGGAACAGATGCGTCACCATCAAGGAGACACGTGGTTAATTTTTATTGGCCAGCGAGGTTAGTCAAAAGAAGTTGCCAGGCTGTGAAGGGGAGAACTTGGAGGACGTTTTGAGGAACGCGTGACGGGAGATTTTCCCAGTCACATGCGCGTGACTCTCACGTGCCTTGTGACTTGTAAGGGAATCTGACGTGGCGTCAGACGTGGTGGTGATACGATCCCTTAACTTCCCTCGTGCGGCTCTTTAATTCGTCCACGTGGCTCCTTCCTCTTACTCTTCATTTTCTTCCCATTTCATTTTTCTTTGCATAGTTTTTAAAATTTCAGAGTTATATTAGATAGGTTGTTAGTTAAGATTTAAAAATATCTAACATTTTCGTAAATGTTCAATTATGTATAAAATTGGTTTGTGAGATTTAAATGTCTATTAAACACACAATTAAGAGTATAAGATGTCTTAGACACAATTATAAAATTCATAATCTAATTTTCAAAATAAATATAAAATGCGTTTTTATTAAAATTGCCATCTATTTGTTTGTTCATCGAGCCATTTTTCAACCGTATGTAGTTCTCAAATATGTACATGTAAATATATCAATACACATTTTGAAATTATGTGTAACAATTTATTAAAAGTAAAATACATAAAAACAAGTCTAATTTAAAAAAATAAAATAAAAAACACATACACTGCACTTTACTTTTTTTACCTATAAAAAAATACCATTGTTCTCTCAAAAATTGTAATATTACATTTCTTCCGTCGACTCAAAAGTGTTTGTATAGCTATGTTAAGGCCCCATTTCTTCATTTCACGACATTATTACATCATTTTAGATCTCAATTTTCATCAAATATGGAAAGAGATTTATGTTAGTAAAACATTTTTGAGACGATTATAAAATGTTAAAGATATTTTTGCAACTTTCTTTAAAATAGAAAATAGATCAAATATTCAAAGAGGTTTATGTTTAAAAAAATACTTTTAAAACGATTATAAAATGCTAAAAGTAGTATTACAACGGTTTAAAAGAGGCTTATTTTTTTAAAGTTAAAAAAATATATACATGAGTATATATATAAATCAAACTTTATAATAAACATTTGAAAAAAAAAATAATTGAGAAGGTGAAGAGATAAAGATTAAGATGAAATTCAAAATTTGAAAGATGGAAAAATGGGATAAGTACAAAAATAGAGATATTAAAGTAAAAGTTAAAATATAAAGCATGGGGTTGGGGGGACCAGGGTGTCCCTCAAAAGGGCAAGAGGGGTAGCGTATAAGGGAAGACCATGAGGGCACCAGGCCCTATAATTGGATGACATCACCTACCCTACACAACATATTTTATTTTACAATAATCCTTAAATATTGCAAGTTTTATCCATTGAAACTTAGAAAATTGTCAAAAATAGCCCCTCTAACTTTTCATATTTTAGAATTAGCATTTTCCTTAAAAAAAAAAAAAAGAAAATCCGTTGACATTATTTTTTAGTGTATCTCGACCGAAGTTGACCATCGAAATTTAAATAAAAATAATAATTTTTTCCATCTAATTAATTGTTTTCGGCTTCTCCTTGAAATCTCGTATGCAAGATTAACATTGACATTATATATTTTTTCAATCTTACCTAGTTTTCACATAAATTGATCTTTCCTAAAATGTAAAAATTCATCTAGATAATTAGTAAATACATTTGAAAATTTTGGAGATTTTAGAAACGAACTCGGGAGAAATATTTAAAAAATTACATAAAATTTGATATACGATTTGGTATAGATAACGAATTTGGAATAAATTTAATAAGATATAAGTTTTAGTATAAAATTTAGAAATTACATAATATTTTTAAAAATTAGTAAAATCTTGATGTTAATCGTGAGCAAGATTTTACTAAGAAAGCCTAAATCATTCGATAAGATAAAGTTATTTTGTCAAAAAGTCTAAATTGATTAATTTTTTGAAATTTAGGTATTTAGTTGATACAATCATAAGTTTCACACAAGGCTTTTTCAAACAAAAGTAATAGAAAATGTGCAAATTAATACAGTTACTAGTTTCAAGTTTAAATTGATAGAATACATTAATTTTAGAGTATAAATGGATAATTTTTCTTCATTTTATTTATTAAAAAAAAGGTAAGGACAGAGAGAGAAATATAAATAAACAGTTATAACAATATATAAAAATAAAGTTAATTTATAAAACTACTACAAACTTTGAATATGTTTCATTTTATCTTTTTAAATGTTGAAGTTTGTTTAAAGTAATACTTGCTTTTGCCATTAAAAATCATAGAAAAAAAAAATCTATATCTTCTTTTTATGTAAACAAATCAAAAAATATATATGAAAAAAATTAACATTTGATGCATTTGTAAAATCATGCATGTTGTCGTTTCACTCAACAACTCATTTTTATGTTTTTTCATCTACGATTTTTTTTTTTTGGTAAATTAACTCTAATCTCCAAATTTATTAATTTATTTTTTTTAGATGTGTTTAGATTTATTTATTTAAGTAATACTTAAGCAAGCACAAACCTTTGATAGTAGAAGCCTTTGAAGATTATTTATTATTTAAAAAAAAAAAACAAATTTCATGAAGTCTAAATCTTAAACCAGATTAGAACAAATTGAAGCTAAATTCAAATTTTAAAAATACATTTTGAAATTTACGGACTAAATAAAAATTAACTCAAATTTATTTTTCTGAAAAAAAGAAAATCAAATTTCAAGAGAAATTATCTTAAATAAAAAAATTACTGAAAATATTTACAACTAATAGTAAAATACCTCGTTTTTCTGCAATAGACCACGATAGATCACTATCTGTGTCACAAACATAGATAGTCTATCACGGTCTATCATAAATAGATAATAAAATTTTATTATATTTATAAATATTTTGATTATTTTTATTATATTTGAAAAGAATCTTAATTGAAATATAACTAGATATTTAAGGGTTATTTAAAGAAATAAAATAATGAGGGCACGAAGATGGAGAGAAGTTTGGGTTTTGGTAAGATACGTACACTGACACTGCACTCAAAGGATTACTTTGATTAATTTTAAGTCACGCGTGAAACGCAGCACCGCCCGCCCCTTTCTTTCTTTCTTTCTTTCTTTTCTTTTCTTTTCTTTTATTTTGTTTTGTTTTACATTTCATTAATTTTGGTTTTCTTAATTATTATTACTTTTGTCTTATTGTCCTGTCTCTTAGCCTTTAGGGTACCCTTCCTGCTTCCTATTTTCGTTTCCTAACTTGTTCAACTTTGATGGAAAATCCATAAAATAGTTTTCACAAATACTTCTATAAAATCAAAGCTTTGGTCATTTTAAAAATAAATTATAGGTCTTATTAGATGTATCGATAAATATGAGGTTTTATCTCAAAATCAATTGATAGTAAAAATAATCTTTTTTTCAACGTAGAATCTTCGACGATATAGACATTTTATCAATATTTTTATATGTTAAGAGATAAATCAATATATGCATTATATTTTAGAGAAATTGGGGAGATACAACTAAAGTATCAACAAAATATCAATAATTTAGACTTCAAAAGTGTAATTTATTTTAGAGCGGAGGAAATGAATTTTTTTTTGTTCATTTAAATAGTCTTATGAATGTTTTTATATATATATATATATATATATATATATATATATATATATATATATATATATATATATACACGACAATATTGACTTTTTATCAATAATTTCAGCGGCATTTCATAAAGTTGAGATTTTGATATTTGTGTGGACCTCAACATTTAATAAGACATTATTAAAAGTTCTACTTAATATGCATTTGGAATTTAAAAGTGTCTAAATACATCACATATTTCAATTCTAACTTCTTGAACTTTTAATTATGAATAGCATAAATCTATAATTTATAAAACATTATTTAATGTTTGAAGATTGGTTGAACACAGAAGGAAAGTTTGAAGACTTCCAAACCATATTTCAAAGTATAGGAATCTATTGAAAAGTTTAGAAATTCATTACTGACTATGAAGTTCAAAAATATACTAAACACAAAATTGTTGAAGTTTAGGGTCTAAATTGTTATTTATATATATATATATACAAAAAATACAAAACAGATATTTGTAGTAAAGATTCCTTTTTTCTCATTTGTGAGTACTTTGTATAGTGGTATTTTGCGTAATAAGTGAAGTTGTGAAGTTACGAGCTTATAGTTGTGCAAAAGCAAAAGATTGTTAACTTGTTCAAAAGGTAATATAAAATGCTTATTATAATTTTGTAACTTTTAATTAAAAAAAAAAAAAAACCTTAGATATTTTGACATTTAAAAGTATAAAGACTGTAGTTTGACATTTAAAAGTATAAAAGACTGTAGTTTGACATTTAAAAGTATAAAAATGAAATATTAACAAATTTCAAAGTATATGAACCAAATTGCTATTCTAACCGAAATACTTGTATGAGTTTCTCAATTTTATAACTCGAACACAATATTTTATCAACATTTCCATAAGTTGTGAATGTCGAACATTTGTTTTTTTTTTTTTTTCCAACTAACATTGAAATACACATTTTAATTACAAAAAATGAATTGAGTTTAATATGACATATTGTATTTTTAAACGTTTTTATTTTTATTCAACATAATTTTGTATTTTAAAATTTAAAATTCAAAATTTAGATACAATAGTAACACAAAAATGTTGTTTTCAGAATTTACGATCTTTGGACCATAGAATTTGAAAACTAAAATAGTTTTCAAAAACAAAATATAGATTGTCTGCCAAACACATATTTGTTGAGCTCTATGAATTTGAAAACATAAAACGAAATTCAAGTAGCCAACCACCATGGCCCTAATTATCTATTAGTTGAAATTTATTAAATTAAAATAATATAATAATATTTAGAGGACTTTTCAAATATAGCAAAATAAATTATATTATCTACAAATATAGCAAAATATCACTGTTTATCAGTGATAGACAACGATAGACATTAATAGACTACTATCGTCTATCACTAATAGACTGTGACATTTTGTTATATTTAAAAATATTTTCAGCAGTTTTGTTATTTAAAATAATTAATCTATTATTTAATAATAAATTAATAGTAATGATTACTTGATATTAATATATTAATTAATTAGATTATATTTTTTCATTTTTTTTGAAAAAAAAAAATCTCACATATATGGAGTTTATTAGATAATTTATGGAAAATGATTTCAAAGTTGCTTTTGAATTATAACTTCCTAAATTTTAAAAATTGAAATCGAATATGAATATTAAATATCTCCAAAACTTGTGAAATAAACCTACCCTAAATGAAAGAAAAAGCGAAATCAAAATAGTTATATGAGTCCTAAAATATAACATTTTACAAATTGGGGATATGGATGGTGGGTTGGTGGTGTAGAGTGTGGGAGGGTCCACAGCCAATTAAAATGGAGGCGCAATCGTTGACCCTTAAACGTCCATTACATTGCATCCAAAGTGGATGGGCGGCTCGGCCTTCCATTCTCAGATAAACCCTAACTTTTCCTATTGTGGGGACGGTGCCGGCCCACTATGTCACTGCCCGCATCTGAATATTCCTTTTTAAATCCACATTTCTTGGGACTCCCCCTCCTTTGCATTCTATTTCACTTAAACTACAAATACAAAATTTTTAAAAAAATTGAAAACATCAAATTATACTTTTAAATTTTTAAAATTTTATAAGTTGTGTTGGGTTATGTCCTAAAATTTGTGATTTGTAAACTTTAAACACATTCTCAATAAAATTGTTATTGAGGTTTATTAAGTAAATATGTTATTGAATATATGAATTTCATTTGTCAAATCTAATAAAATAAGAACCCCTAGCTATAGTTTGAATACTTAGACTTTATGTGTAGACTTAAAGCGGATCAGGTTTAGGTAATAGCCAAAATGATCCATAGTATAGGAATAAAGCTGGATACTTTATACTGGGGACACTATGGATGCAGTTCGCTTTGTATTTGATACAAACGATGTGATCCTATATCATTCATGTAGAGACATGAAAGTGGGGGCATTCTATATAATGAGTTTGCATAAGACCGGACCATGAAATAATCTCTTTTACTTTATCACGGTGTTTACTGTTAAGACTGATTATTTCAAAATGATGACCTAGGTAATTCGATATTAATCCCGAGCTAACTATGAACTCCTGTTTATTTGGGAGTATCATTTAATCTGCATGGGTGAGAGCAACCTAAGTTCGCTGACTCAATAAGTCTACCATTTTAGGGATAAGACCAGGTTGATAGCTGGGGACATAGTCTTGCGAGATGGAATTTGCACCTACCTAATTCAGGGGTTAGTAGAGAAGTTGTTCCCTTAAGTGCCGATCCGGGTTTTGAACAAGGGGTCCACCCTCTCATTGGCCTAAGAGGGACTCGATTTGATGGTTGGACCACAAACCAATTGTTCATTAGAGGATCAATAGGACTTAAGAAACAAGATGTAATTAGAGGGGTAAAACGGTAATTTTGACCTAGTTGTAATTACAAACAACTTGTGAAGGATTGACTTACTAATCATCAATGAGAAGAGTTCAGCTACTAGGCTATAGTGGAATGTCTTGGTAGTTAATGAATGTTAATTAACTAGGTTGAAGAGTTTAGCCGGTTAATTTCGGATTGTTGGTGATCATGATCTGTTAGTTCGTTAGGTCTCCTTGTTAGCTCATGGACTAAACCTTAGAACAACATGATAAAAGCATTTTAAAACATTAAAATTTGTTTAAGGAGTAAGTTTTACGATTGTTTGTAAATGAAAATGGAGAGTTGGTAATATTTAAATGTGATTTAAATATTAATTGGATGAATTGAGATTCATCAAATTGGGAATTGTGGGATCAAGTTGAAAATTTATTAATTTAATATAATTAATTAAATTATTTAATTAATTATTATTTAAATTAATTATATATTAAATCAATTTTAATAGAAAATTGGAAATTCAATTTGTTGGATTTTCCCACAATTGCATGTAGTAGGAGGTCTCCTTAATTCATCTTCTTCAACCATCAAATTCACCATATTAATCACCCTATTTTGTGTCAATTTGTATGTGAAATTGGTTTTGCATGTGTTCTTCTGTATATACAGGATAGAAAGATTGATAAAGAGTTAATGATCTTGGTGATTTTTGTTGAAATGTCTCATTAACCCAAAAACTCTCCAAACCCTCCATTGCCTTCAAATTTACTCAAAATTCATCATAATTTGGATCCCACAATCCATTCTAAGGCTAGAGAATAACGAGAAAGTCTCTTTTGGTGGTCCACGAAGTTTTTGTGATCAAAATCTTGGTGAGTTTGATTCAATTTTGAGCTACAACAAGTAACAAAGCTCTATTTTTCGATCTTAAGAACAAGCATGTTTAATCCTAAAAATTGATGTAGTTAGAGTGCTTTAGATTCAAATTGCTTCCGCATTTATGTTTCTAACTCCTTCAATTGGTATTAGAGCATGATTAGAGCACTCAATTTGCATTAATTTGAGCTTAGAAAGTGTAATTTCATAAGATGATGAATGTTGGTAGCTAAAGTTGAGAATTTTCGAGTAGCATCGAGTAGGCAGGGAGTTGCTTATGTCGTGGACCATCGCAACACTCCTTCAATAGCATCACGATACTGGTTTTCTTTTTCCAGAAATACGCGCGCGAATGAAGAAGTGGTCCAATTGGGCTAGTGGTGGTCCGGTTTGTTGGTTTTATGTTCGATTTAGTCTCTGTTAAGTTGGTTCAAGCCTAATTTTCGACATTGGAGTCTGGTTCAAGTGGTTCCCACGTGGTTCGGGCCAGTTCAAAGGGTTCGGGGTCAGTTCGAGCTTATTTAGCTATTTTTAGCCATTAGATGCCAAAACTAGTCCACTTTAGTGTGTTTAATTAATTATGCATTTAGAATGTATGTTCTAATTAAATTAAATTTATTTTGTGCAAAAAGTATGCAATATAGATTTAAAATTCCACCAATAGGATTAACATGTTTCATACATCCAAGTATGTTATAAAGTGTTACAATATATTGTATGCATGTTCTAGATTTCATAAAACTGATATAAGTTGTTATATTATTTTATGGTATGTATGTTACAGATTGTTATTCTTTTATAAAGAGTTATAAAATGAACTAGACATTTAAAATTTATAACAAAGAGAAAATGCATGCTCACTTAGGCTTAACAAAACCTAAACTAGGTAGTTAACTTATAAAACAAAGGTTATAAAAATTCACCCGGCAAGATCCTACCTAAGGTTGGAAGTATTTAAGTTGACGGTTTACGTAACACCTGCTACCTAGGGATCAAACCGGTTCTTTAATTTATGTTAACCTAGTTTTATGAGCTTATGTTTATGATGTAAGTATAAATTAAATGGTTTTATCATTTAGACATCGTAGGTTAAAATCTAGTATAAGAGTTATACTTGTACAAAACCTAGACTTAGGTTATATTTAATTAGCTGAGATATATCTAAGTATATTTACCCAATATACTAATTTAGAACACTTAAGTGGGAGAGTTATATATATATATGATATATTAGCTCTCACGTCCCTAAGGGTTCACACCATGAGATTCATGCTTGGTTTCAAGTCGCCCTAGTGTGGCTTCCATTTGGAAAGTGTTTGCATGAGTCAATAACAAGGTGAATAGGGGAAGTAGTTCATGGTAAGTAGGTGAACAGAGTGTGTCAATGCATCCTATTTTCTATAATCATAATGAACTATGGGCCTACCTCCAAATCTGTATCAAAACGTGTAATCTGATTAAGGAGCAAAGGATGCTCAATTTGATTGTGGTTGAAAGTTAACTAGAACTCACTACTTTTATCATTATTGTTATTAGTATCGTTATCGTTACAGGTATTGTTATTGTAACAATATGAAAATTATGAATTTATCAAATTTATTGTTACCTTTACCTTTACCATTATTATTATGGTTATGGTTAAGCAGTAATGATAACGGTAACAGTAATAGTAAAATGTGAAAGATTCATAATTCTAAGTAAAATAAAATAAAAAGAATCCAATTATACGTGCGATTTAGAGTGGAATCTTATTAAGATTATATGAATTTTCATTACAGATTAGTAAATGTGGCCTAAATTGATAAATTTTTACAAATAATTCAATATTATTCTTATCCATATTTTCTCCTTCTCCCCTCTCCTTCCAAGTTCCAACTTTATTTTTCTCAATTCAATGGCGACAAAAAAATATACATATAAAGAAAAATATTAAAGAAAAATAAAAAACTCAACTCCATGATAATTAAAGACACTAGCCAGAAGCGTAGAAGGAGAGAATAGAACAAAAAATCCACATAGGCGATTTTTAATACAATTACAAATATCGTAGTTTTCTTGATACAAATTTGTTTTTGTTTTCTTAAAAAAAAAAAAAAAAAAAAAACTTGTTTTTGCTAAATGAACATTAATTTTTGTAGGTTTTCTCATGTTTTTAAGGAGGTTGAACAAAAATTTAAAGGATTTTGATTCTATTTGATCAAAAAAAAAAAAAAAAAAAAAATTT
>QLSR01000125.1:798626-824540 GCA_031780015.1 Citrullus colocynthis | reverse complement strand
AAAATTAAAAAAAAAAAAAAAAAAAAAAAAAAGGTGAAAAATGAGTTTTACATTTACCGGTGGATTTACCGTCGGTGTTGGTAAGGGTGAGACTGAGAGTAGAAAAAAGACGAGGTCAAATTGGGAAATTTTGTGGGGCCCGGTCGATAGTACGACAAGATGGTTTGGAAATTCCACGTCATCTCGATTTGACCCTTTTTGGTAAAAAGTTTTACTACACTGAACTCGTGGAAATTGAGTTTTAACTACTCCCTTGCCCCACCCTTCAACTTTATTTTACAATATATTTTTTTGGAAAGATTATTTTAAATAATAAAAGTTTATTTGCAATAAATTATGATAGACTACATTTATTTCACGATTTATTATAAATAAATAATAAAATTTGTTATATTTATAAATATTTTTCTTCATTTTTTTATATTTGAAAACAATCCTATTTCTTTTAGTACCTTACTTTACTTTAAAACTGTTTTTAAGTATAGCAAAAAAAGTCAAATTATTTGTAAATATAGAAAGAATTTGCTTTTTATCAATAATAGATTGTGATAAACTTTTAGCAATAGACCAAAATAGACATTTATCCCCATAAAAGTTTATTGCAATAAAAAATTTTTATATTTATAAAAAGTTTGATAATTTTTTCTATTTATAGTAATTTTCCTCTCCTTTTAGTATATTTATCATCCTTCTTTTATTATTTATTTATTTATTTGTATGTATTTATATTCGTAGAATATGTTTTGGTGTTCAAATTTTTAGGTCAATTTTTTCAAACTCAATAAAATGTGAAAAAAAATCATTTTTAAGCCTTATTACTAACCTTGCATTTCTATGACTAACATAAAGCTGACATGATATTTTGTTTTATTGAATAATATTTTTTAAAATAAAAATAAAAATAGATGTAATCAATATCAATTTTTTTTTTCTTTCTCTCTCTCTTTCTCCTCCTCTTCTAGCGCCCCTTTTCCCTTTTTTTAGCCTCCCCACATCAAATTTAGAAGCTATAGAATACTTTTTTTAAAATTTAGGTATAAACAAAAAAGAAAATATAGCTAAAAGTTTAGAGTAAATTTGTTATTCAACCAAAATAAAAGTATCCAGAACTTAAATCTTATTAGATTGCTAGGATGCCTAATTTGGCTATGCATTCCAAAATTCCAAAATAACTATTTTGGGAAACTAATAATCAACTTACCTAACTACTCTATAAAGTCTAATGTAAATTCAAGAAGAAGTCCTAGGCCAGTGATCCATTTTTACAAGTTTTCTCATATGTGGACAATGACCATTGTACTAATTAATTTCTAATTTGAATGTTGGAGTATTTTTGACAAACACGACAATAATAGTCAAGCACTCTCGCAAGTTAATTTTCATATGAAAATATTATTTAAGAAGACCATCACAATGTACTAGTCATTGGTTACAAATTCAAAGTATTTTTGTAGTTTCTTTAGTTTTTCTCTTACCCATTGTTTAAAAGTGCAATATCTTGTGACATTTTCAATAATTTATCATTTTTCAAATGTTAACAATAAATATTACAAAATTTACTACCAAATTATTTTTCTTCTTTTTTTTTTTTTCCTGTGGGTTGATTATTGAAATTTAAATCTAAATCCTTTCCCCAAAAGATTTTGGTACACATATGTATTACTTTTTAAGAGAAGACCCACACACACATATTTATTTATTATTGATCTAGAAAAACTAAATTATTTCAAATATTTGTTAAAATGAGTCGAATTTAAATCTCGGTTAGTAGAATTAAGAATATCTAAAATTTATGAAAATTATTATAAATAAAAAAATTATCAAACTATTTATAAATATAGCAAAATTTTACTTTTTATCTGTAATAGATAACGATAGACCCAGATAGACATTTATACTTGTCTATCTAATAAATTGATAGATATCTATCTAAGTCTATCGCAATCTATCATAGATAGAAAGTAAAATTTTGCTATTTTAATGTTGTATTTACTTATTATTATTATTTTTTTTATAACATGGAGAGATCAGGACTCAAACCTTTAAATAAGTTACAAGATATATATGGATGGTATGTAATATATATATAATTTTCCATGTGCACTATTGTTTTTGAAAAGTTTGAAAATGAGTTGTGTTATGCACTAAATTTCTAGTGTGGTGTTTTAATCTTTTAGATAGAGTATGATTATAGTTTTAACTCACATCATACGTGTATATTAATGACTAAGAGGTTAGAAGTTCAAATTATTATTCACCTCGTATATTGTTGAACTTTAAATGAAAATTTTCTCTGCTAATATCAATATAGCAAACAAGATACATGTTTTTTTACTTTATTTTCTAGTGGTTAAAAACAAACTTGTTCTTTTCGTGATCCTTTATTTTAGTTTTTAAAATTTAAAATATCTCATTTAATTAAAAAATTATTTTAAATAATAAAACTGTTGAAAATATGTATGAATAATAGTAAAATATTAAAGTCCATGATAGATTGCGATAGGCTACTATCTGTGACAATGATAGTAGTCTATTGAAGTCTATCGCATATAGACAGTGAATCTGTGACAAAACTGATAGTACCTTTGTCCAACTCTATCAATAGGTCTTTTCGTATGCAATATCTTAAAAGGTGTCGCATGGTTAATTTCTTGTTACTACATTCTCAACCAATGAATTTGTCCAAAGGGGTCAACTCTATGACTTTAAACATGGTGATTCGTCATACATGCAATTATTGTTTAAATGAAATATTTGCCTACGTATGTTTCTATTAAATTATTTATTAATTTTTTATTTAGAAAAAAAAACGTTTGAAAGAATCTGTATTTAGAAAAATAGACATACCAAAATTAAATAAGCTGGGAAATTGGGAATATATATATTATTCCTTTTTGCCAAATTGAAATCTGTCATTTTCTAAGATTTTATACATAATTTTTCTTAGTTCAAACAACTTCAATCATGAGAAAGTAGCATCAAAGAGTGCATGCATGAGTATTTAATATAAACCAATCAGTCCTTTTCTTTTTGGTCAAATCTTTATTTATGACAGAACCCCACCAAATGAAAATTTATTTTCCCGGGAAACTGGTGGAAATATCAAAACGAAAGTGTGAAAAAGAAAAAACCCATAAAATATAATCAGGTAAATTACGGGCGGTTGTCTATCTAATTTTTAAATTTGTGTCTATTTGATTCTTGAAGTTAATAGTTTCTTAGACTTTTTAACTTAAGTCTATTACGCTTTTAGATTTTAGAAAAGGAATGTTGCTATAAAAAATGAAGGCAGAATTAGAGTTCATCAAAAGTCTCATTTGTCAAGCTTTTCTCAAGATTTCAGCAGCAAAACGGGAAGTGGTAATATCAATTAAATTCGTAATCTTTCAAATTTGTGTACAATAGATCTCTGCGACCTCGTTTGGTATCGATTTTGTTTTTGGTTTTTAGTTTTTAATTTTATATTTGTTTTGATCTCCTAAATTTTATAATATGGTTTTAACATTTTTTTAAAGAAAAGTACTTGAATTCTTAGTCAAGTTAAATTTTTTTTTTTTTTTTTGAAAACTACCTTTTCTTTTGGTTTTCAAATTTTAGGTTGGTTTTTGAAAATATTGGTGGAAAATGAATTTAAAAGAAAAACTTGCAGATGGAAGTGTAGTGTTTATGAGTCTAATATTCAAAACCAAATGATTATTCAGAGATGGTCTAACATTATCAGTTATGTATCAATAGATCAATGAAACATTTTACAATTTTTATTTTTTTTTAAAAATGGTATACCTATTGAATATAAAATTACAATTTTAGGGTTAAAGACTTAAAATTGAAATTTGTATTTATTAAGTGCCTTATATTCATTTTTTTAAAAAAATTAATTGATAGTTGATTTATTAGATATATAAAATTGAATCTTAAATATAACACAACTCTAAAACTTTTAATTTTGTATATAATAAATTAATTATCAATTAAGTTTTTTTAAGTAAATGTAAGACACCTATGAGATATATAATCAAAAGTTTAGCAATTTATTAGATACAAAATTTTAAGTTTACGAAGTTATTAAAAAAAGAACAAAGTTTAGGAAAACCTATTATATATATATTTTGTAAAGTTTAGGAACTAAATAAATAGAAGTCTAAAAAATCAACAGTTAACTTGTAATTTAACTCAACAATGATATAAAAGTTTTGTTTGGTGCAATGTCTTGACTTTACTACATCACCTATATATTGAACCGAACCTCACCTTCAATTTTTCAAAACATTATATAATTTTGAATAGGTTAAATTATACCTTTCGTCCATTATTCACGTTAGTTGCTTTAGTTTTGAACTTTTATATATATATATTTTTAAAAAAGATATCACTTTCATTTATACACTTTACAAATCTTAAAATTTTTATTTTTGATTATATTGCTTTAATTTTTCATACCGATTAAGAGAAAAATAATAAATCAAATTAATTTCGTTAATTTGGTTTATTATTAATATTTTCTTTTATCTTTTTAGTTGAACCATCCATCCAAGAAGTTAGGTTTTAAAAAAATGTGTGGGTATCAAACTATGTGACTCTTGTCAAACATAAAGTTCTAGCAGAGTGTGTAACAAGTTGTAGTTAATAAAAAAAAAAAAAATCATGACACAAGAGTTGGTAACCTAGTTTGAGGCAAAGTCACCTACGTTTGGAGGGCAAATGTGGAAAGCAATTTCACACTAATATCAAAGTTCATCAATGACAACGTAACTCTTATATGTTAGACACACCTAACCATGACTCACGCAAAGCCAACACCTAGTTTCAACTTAGGCTTCCTTAAATGTGAGATCCTATCCCTTCCAATAATGCTCAAACTAAAACATTTATGCTAGACACCAAATGGGCTGTTTCAATACAAATGTTAATAATCTCTCTTTCATCAAATACATAAACATACCGTCCATATGATTGTCTACTATAAAGAAAGATATTTTTTAGATTCGTAGGAACTTTACAACAAATTACATATTGATTGACATTTAGAAAAACATTTTGCTCGATGAAAAAAATATAGCCAACCAACATAGTAATAACAAAGTTTGTTTGATAATAGCTAACAGAGTATAACACAATTGACATATAGATATTAGAGCGACAAAAAGGTATGTAGTTCGATTATTGTGTTAAAAAGAAGTTTGTTCGATAATAATTTTATATATAAATTTAAAGGCTAATTAAACGGATTAGTATAAATTTTGAACTCTTTGGTAAATTATAAACACCAAATCGAAAACGTAACTATTTCTAAACATTTATGAGTATTCACTTACACATATTGAAATAATTTTTAAAACATTTGTGTTCGTAGACATTTTCGAGTATTCACTTACACATGATATTGAAACGAATAAAAAAAAAAAAAAAAACTGTAATTTGAAGGTGAACCAATGAAGTTGCATGAGATAAATTATAAAATTAATTGAAAGATACACAAAAATGATGATCAAACTTGATTTCCTTTATATTTGTTAATCTTCTAGAATACATTATAATTGATTTTTTTTTTTTTGGCCAAAATTCTTGACTTGACAATTAATATTATTACTTGATTTGGGATAACATTTCCTATTTTATTTGGTTCTATGACTGTTTTATTGATGGCTCCATCAATTTAATTAAATCAATCAAACCAACATATCAATCAATTGAACTGAAAAAGAAAAAAAAGATCAATCAATTTATTTAGAATCTCTAATCACTATTCTTCAATCAAAGAAGAGAAATTTGCACATTTATTTCATTATTAATCCTTTAAATCTCATAATCTCAATCCTTTCTTTAAACATCTCAATCAATAAATAAAAATTTAGAAGATAATAGCATCTAAAAATTTATGAAATATGAGTGATCTAAAAATTTTTCCCATCAGAGTTTTATCATAGCAAATTCTTCTTTTCCTGCCCAATATTTTTTTGGAGTTTTTTTTCCCCTACCTACAATTTAGGTGATCTCATCATTTTCATGAGACCTAATCAAATACAATTGTTAATTAAATCGAAAATACTATGGTATGCATTATTTACATTTCGATTCTACGATCTTGTACTCTAAACAAAAGAAGGGAAAATTTGTCAAAAAATAACCCTAAAAAATATTTTCAAATTTCACAACTAGTACCTTAATTTTGAAAAACTCGTTGAAATAGTTTTTCTCGATTTTCCGGCCGAGATCGACCCTGAAATTTAAATAAAAATTTGACTTATTTTTATCACACATCCAGAATATCGATTTTGTGTGGAGATTTTTTTGGTGGAATCTTGGCCAGAATGAAGACGGAAAGATTGTATATATGCATTTTTTTTCCAAGATGTGTAATCTTTTGTAGAATTTAATTCATTTTGTTTTTTTCCAAATTATGTAATCTTTGGAAATCTTTCGTTCATAAGAGTTAAACAACTAATGAAGATTTGATTCATCATAAATATTAAAATCAATCATTAAAAATCTTAAATTTTCTTTAATTTGAAGAAAATTAAATATTAGGTGAGATTTAAGAAAGATTACATACAATCCCGATCGATCTAGCCGAGATTCCATCCAAAATAGTTTTTTTTTTTTTTTTTTAATTTTTTTTATTAAAATCTCAAGGTCGATCTCAGCGAAGATAGATGGAGAAAAAGAAAAAGTATTTGAATGAATTGTGAAAAAAAGAAATGAATTTCTCCAAAAGAGAGAGGAGGTAGAAGGGCATGGAAGCTGAGGCCGACCCCATGGGGCAAAGACTGCCGACAGAAAACTTCACATCTTTGACTGATAAAATTATATGCATACAACACACAAATTCTATCTATCTCTCTTAAAAATCAACACTTCACCTAATTTTAAATAATATAGGTTTTGTTTTATATGATTCATCTCTCCCTTTATTCAATGGCCTGCCCTACCAATATTCTTTTCCAAGGCCACCCTTTTGAGTTTTGGCCTCTTATTTTCACACTAACTTTGCCTTTGCTTTTCTTTCTTTGGCTTTTTTCCCTACCATTTTTGGGTACTACCTACCTCCCCTCCGATCTTCACCCAATTTCTAAGGCCTTTCCTTTTTACACTTTAATTTTGTGAGGATTTACTTACCAAAAAGAAAGAAAGAGAAAAAAAAAAAAAAAAAGTCATTCAAAAGAGATTGAAAAGATATATAGATGAGATAAAATAAGTTGAAAAAGTGTCGGTTGGATAAAGGAGGAAAATTTGCTAGTAATATTATTTTCCTTAGAGTATCATTTACTTGTAAGTTTGTTCACCATTTTAATTCTTATACTCCCAATTGTTCAATTTTAGTCTCTTTATTTTTAATTGTCTCATTTGACTAAATTTAAGATTTATTAAAAATATAAAAACTAAAATCGGACAATTAAAAATATATAGACTAAAATTGTACAAACTTCCAAAATTGTAGTTTAACCTACTATTTTATAATTAAATCGATCAGTAACAACTCAATGAATGGGATATATATATATATATATATATATATATATATATATATATAGATAATATATACCATTTTATTTATCAAGAATTATAAGACAAAAACTAATTACAAGAGAGTTTAATTGTTTGAGGTCTTCAAAAAGATTTCATGGATGATGCGTTTTTAGGCCTAGCTCTAGTTAAAGATTTATAGAAGAAATATCAACGAATTAGGTTAGAAGTATTGGTGATATATTTGGTTAACATATTAAAATGATATTATTTCTTTTTAAGAAATTGTGGAATTGTCAATAATTATTTCGATATATTATTGTTAGGTAACATTAATTAGCTTTGTTTGTTCTAAATAAATAAATAAAGAAACATTAATAATATTGCTTTATAGTTTTTTTTTTTTTAAAAACTAGTTTGTTCACGGATGATTATTAAATTAACTTTGTTTGAAAAAAATAATCCCCTTAGAATTTAATGACTTTGATTTCTCTTGAAGTGTTTAGCGGAGTCCTCCAAGCAACATCTACTTATTCTTGATCGATATTATTTATAGTTGAGACTAGGATGACATTTGATTACCTTCAAGATCTCCTTTTATTTTGATTAATGAGAACATCCTTGACAAATATATTTCTTTTTCCCTGTTGTTCGCCTTTCATAAATTCTAAAAATTTCACTAATGACTATGCAAAACGAATATCCTCAATTATCCCTAATAATCATTGCTCTTGGTCATGAATGACTACATAATAGAATTAAAATTCTATGCTAATGAATTTAAAGAGTAAGCTTGTTTTGAGCACTCTAATTTCTTCAAAGTAACTTCGATATTGGAGACAAAAACTTTGTTAATTAAGACTAGGAGCACGTCAATGATACTATAAAGTAATAGTCCGACTAGTGCTCACCATAGGCAAACTAACAAACCCAACCTAAACTTCAAGTACCACGGACTTTTTAAACTGCAATAACTTGAAGATACACTATTAAAGTTGGATTTATTGCGAGTCCTCCAATTAATATTTATTTAATGTGATTTTGCCAAAGCAAGTATAATTCGATTGACATACAATTGTGTTAGGAACTAAGAAGCTAATTTGTTGATCAAATCTTCATATCCGTATTGTATTAAAAAAATATCCACCCATATGCTGCATAAATCGTGGCAAAAGACAGCTTTGCTCATGAGTTAGCGATAAAGCGAAAGTATATATATATATATTGAAAAACGAATTTCAAGTTGATGACTTTTACTAGAAAAACCAAACTTTGATTCCCATCCAGTGACCAAATTAACAAAGGTCATTATAATTCTTAAGCATTACATTTGTTTTAAACAAAATCCCCTTGTACCTGTTTATGCTTCCTAACTCTTTCGGAAAAAAAAATTCAAACACTACAAGAATATAAATATTATTTTCACTAATTATTAGTCACGTTAATATTGTTTAAAAAATGATTTCAAGTTTTCTTGTTGTTAGTGCAGCTCAACTAGTTGCCTAATTGAGGTCTGTCATGACAAATATTTTTTATAAAAGAATATTAATTATTTTACTAAATAATAAAAAAGGACTACATGGCATTGGAATAACCTAAATTGTACCTAATCATTGCTCGTATAATAAACACAAGTTATTCCTCTTTCAATCAAGAGACTAGAACTACATCCATAATAAAAATTTAAAGACTTAAGTTTGATGTGATAAATACCTGAAATACATATAGTCTATGATGTAGTTTAAACAACTACAACATGTTTAGCTTTTTATTTTTTTGTAAAAAATAAAATTCTTAAACCCATTTGATAATTGTCATTTAATTTTAAATGTTTTGATTAGTTTATTGAGTGAGTAGTCAATTTATTTGGCCTTTTTTCCAAGTTTTGTAAGGGAAATAAATAGAAGAAAAAGCATTGAATTATTGAGGGACAAGACAAGAAAGAGTGTGAGGAAGTCTAAAAAGAGTATGAATTGGTTCAAATGTCTGAAGATGACAAGTCTGCATATTTGTTCTTACATAGTGGGGGAGATCTCAACAAAGGTTCTTTTTTAGTCTACCAAATTTGACCTTTTTTAGTACTTTTGAGTCATCAAACTCAGTTTTACAAAAAGCAAAACTTTAACTGTTCCTAAAAATATATAACAACTCAATAATTATCATATGGAAGTAAATATGACCCTTTATTTTTTATTTTTTATTCATTATTTTTTAATGAATTACGTTCTTTTATTGCAATAAAGTAATATTAATGAGAATAATACTTTAATTTTGTGTAATATTAGTGAGAATAATAATTTAATTTTGCGTATCAATTAATTTTGAACTTGTTAATGAGTATAGCTCAATAATCACAATGAAGTTAAATTAAACATTCCTATCAATTTTATTGATCTAACAAATTATAAAGATGTGATATCTAGGATTGTGTGACAATAACTTTCTTTCCTAACATATAAATTATAATTTTTTAAAAAAATCAACCAAAAAAGAAAAAGATTAAATGAATTTAAATTGAAAAAAAGTGGTGCCAAAAAGTTAATGATAAATGTAGCTCTTTTTTTCCTTTTTATTTGGAAAAGAAATAATATTATTATTTATTATAGAGGAAACAAATATTTTTAAATCACCAAAAGTGTCCAAGTTAATCTTTGTATTAAATGTTCGAGGTTCTTTAGTACTTATGATTATTTTTCTTATGCGTAGACCCAAAATTCTATTTGGATAATTTAATCATAAAGTTATTTAAATCTATTGGTACTCAAAAGAAAAGAGTTTATTTATTTATTTAAATCTATTGGGTTCAAGTTGACGGCTTAAAAAATAAAAGCATTAATTATAAAACTACACAGAAGTTAACATTTCATAAGATATTCATTCTCAAAACAATAATAAACTAGCTTTGAGTGGGATGTCAATACACTTTATGTATATAATAAGAAATGTTATTAAAAGTTGACAAATAGGATAAGAAGCTTACATTCTAGTATGGTATTATAAGTGAAATTTAAGAGTTTATTAAACACAAGTTATAAAACTAAATAAAGTTTGTGGACAAAATTCATAACTTAACATAATTTCTTTTATAGCCTATGTATTTCCATTTTTTCAAAAAGAAATTGATTCCTAATATGATCTAAATTATCCCACAAATACTGCACAAAAGTTGTTTACTATTGAATTCTTTTGTTAATGCTTTGAGAAAGATAGCAAATAATTTAGGAAATTTTATGGCTAAATTATAGAAAGTGTCTTTACATGTAAAAAATACTCATAAACTTACAAAAGTTTAAGAAATGCCATTGAACTCTCAAAAGTAGTTCAAAAATACCTTTGTCGTTAGTTTTGGATGGAAACTATTAAAGTTTTAACAAAAAAATACCTCTGAACTTTCAAAAGTTTCAAAAAAACACCCTTAACTTAAAAAAAGTTAAAAAATACCGCCACTGTTAATATATGAACAAAACTTGTTAATATCTCATTGCAAAAATAACTTCAAAATTAAAAAAAAAAAGTTTGAAAGTATCCCTATCATTAATATGATGATCAATTTGTTTGAAGTTTTCTTATGTTCGAAAAGAACCAATTTAAAATTAAATTATATAGATATCCTCATTTTTTTTTCATATAGATACTCTCATTTTTCTCTTAATTTTCCAATTCTACACTAATTTTCTCAAAAACCAAAATAAAAACCAAAATATTAAGTCAAGTGTATTTTTGAAACTTTTGAAAATTCAGAGATATTTTTGAAACAAAATTTTAACAGTTTTCTTCCAAAACTAGCGACAATGGTATTTTTGAACTCTTTTTTAAAATTTAAAAGTATTTTTGAAGCTTTTGAAAATTCAAGAATACTTTTCACACAAACCTCAAAGTTTAAGGATATTTTTTTTTTTTATAATTTAGCCAAATTTTATTAAAAACCTAAGGAATAATATTTAGTTAATTAGAATTGGGAAAATTGAAGGATTAATTATGTGAGGTGCAGGTCCAATATGAGTTACTTTTGATATTAGACTCCATTTTGAGTTGAATATATTTTGAGAGGTTTTGCTGCACCTATTTTTGTACCGTCTAGAGAGCTATCGAGTGAAAAAATGTCAGTTTTTTGTTTTCTTAAAAAAGAAAAAAATGTGCTTTTTTAAAAGATTTTATTTGTACATTGAAAAAGGGAGTATTTTTTTTTTATGTGAAAAAATTAACTAATTGTGAATCGAATTCTTTTCGAGTTATTTTTAAATTTACTTCCCGGTAGTTCACACCTTTTTATAACAAAATTTAAAATTTCAATTTTATCTTTTAAAAAATTAAGATTCATTGTATAAATTTCATATTTTTTTCCCACACAACCAAATTCTTTACCCTATTCATCTTTATAAAAAAAATTCTATATCTGATTTTTTTCCAAGTAAATTAGTTGAGCACATTATCCTACCTTTTCTTATTATTTTTATATCATTGGTCACTTTATCCTTTTTATTCAATTTTATTTTTTAAAAAATTAAGATTCGTTTTATAAAACTCATATTTTTTCACACGCACTCAAATTATATATCCTGTTCATCATCAACAGAAAAAAAAAAATCTATATCTAATTTCTTTTTTCAAGTAGATTAGTTGAGTACATTTTTTTTTTAATATAGTTAACAAATAATTCAGGGCAAATAAAATATTAAGTTAAATTGATATTAAACATGTTAAACAATTAATTAAAAAAAATTAAATTATGCCAATAAATTCATCTCAATTTTATATAGACATTTTAGTCATTAAATCAATCGCAATAATTTAGCATTGATTTTTCAAATTCTCATATTTCTAAGAATTTTTTTTATTATATATATATTTTTTTAAATTTACAGTAGATTGTTGATTTTTGATGCAACAAAATCGATAGCAACAATTATTTAAAAATCAAATTACAAAGCAATCTCAAACTAAATTTTCTATCCATATACGAAAAATTATATATGAAGTTAATCTCACGATGGTTGAAGTGATTAATTATGACACTCTATCATCTATAAAAAATTTAGACAACTTAAAAAGAAAAAGAAAAAACAGTTAGCGAAACATTAATGTCTAATTAACTACTTTAATGTCCTTTTATCATGTTTGATCTATAATTAGCCCTAATTAAAAAAAAAAAAATAGTCATGATATATTTTATACGAAAGGGACTCCTAATATTCAAACAAGAGAGGCTTTTCAAAATGGATAATAAAAAGTGAGAGAGCGACGAGTGGCACGCATTTATGATTGAAAATGTAAATAAATTAATACCATTTTGATATATTCATTCTACCAAACTCATAATTATATATGAATGAGATGTTATATATATCAATCTTTTAATCACATCGCAAGTTAAATATGATCTTAATATAGTTAATATATATATTTTCAATTAAAAGATTTGAAGTTTAAATTTTATAAATTTTAAAAAATACTTTCCATCATATTTATGTCTCGAAATTATTGTTAATACATGTCTATAATTGTTCTAAAGTAATTCTATCTCAATAAGCTAAACAAAAGTCAAACATGCATATAACAAAAAGCTTGGAAGTTAAAAGATCCAATTTTTCTATCCCATATAAAGTTTTAAAAAAAAAGAAGTAAAGCTAAATGAAAAAGCAAAAGTTCTTGTTAAATATAACAAAATAATTAGATAATACAAATGTTCCATATCAAAATTAATTGACAATGAGAAGGATAATTCATCTATCTTATATAAAGAGTGCAATATCTCTTATTTTTTTATAACGTGAGACCTTCATCATGCCTCATCGAAAAAAGACAATTCTTAGATTGGATGCCAATTTTTTTTTAGAGTGAATGTTTACTTGAACTTTATGGACTTTGATATATTAGATAATATGAGATTTCATCTTAAAATCAATTGATAATAAAAAGAGCAATCTATTTATTTTATAGAAACGTCGTTGTTTTTTTTGTATGGGTGGATTTTTTAAGATATTGTAACAATTAACTTGAAAATAAATACTCGAAAACTAAAATGTAAGATGATTCCAAAGCATATTAGGTTGATTTATAAAGGAAAACTATATATTATTATGTGTTGCACGAGTGGCCAGCATTAAGGGAGCTGTCGCATTCTAACATAGCTTATGGGTTCAGCAAGATACCAAAGATAGAATAAATGTCAATTTTTGTGGCCATTAATGAATTAATTTAGGTGATATGTAACTAAGGTACACATTTTTATTTTGTAACCCTAATGATGTTGAAACGACAAGAATCTTGCTGTCGTCCCACTTGCCTTAGGTCATAACTCAGCCATATTATTACCAAGCTGTTCATGAATCATACATATAACTTGGCCATATCCATATATTAATAATGTAATTAATTTTTCAACACTTCATAATATATCCATTATTTGTCTTCTCAACCACACACCTAATTTCTAAAATACTTGTTTATAGAGATTGAATTTTTATCCTATGTTATGTCACGGATTGACTTATTAGACTAAATTCATATATATATATTTTTTTGATGATTTTGGATCAAAGGGTACAATTGACATAAAATAAGGAGAGTGAAACAACAAGGTTGAGAAATAATAATGTTTCTAGGCCTAAGAGAGAGAGTTAGTTTGTTTCAAAACTCAAATTGATGTGCTCGACTTTTGTCAAGGTTGACGCCGACCATAACCAAACGTGAAACAGAGCATGCTCCTCGGCTTAAGACTGTCCTTCTGATACTGAATCCGATACTCTTGAATCCGCAAGTCTTGCTGCTGCTCTGTTCTCTAGATCTGGAATAAGCCCTGTGCTTAGCTCGACTCGATCAACAGTAGCCTACAGAGCGGTCTAGGGTTGAGCCCTGGGATTTGATGGCGGACTTAAAAAGCCAACTATGCTTTACACCCAATCATTCCGGATAACGCTTGCATCCTCTATATTACTGCGGCTGCTAGCATAGAGTTAGTTGATGTTTATTCCCTAGATACTGTCATTATTTCTTCTCCGGGAAAAGAAGTTCACGGCCCGTAGGCTTTCTACCTCCACGCGGCCTAGCCTCTGTCCGCATCAATGGTTAGCCCACCATTGGAAGCAGGAAGCTAACTGAGTTGACTAAGAATTAGTCGTTTGACTGCGATCTGTGATCATTTTTCTTTCTATTTGGAAATGACCAGAATAGCCTTGCCAGCTAGATAGTCTATCCAAGAATTTTTCCGTACGGTGATTGGGGAAGAGTGGTCTAATTTACCGTTGTTCCTCAGTAGCTCAATGGTAGAGCGGTCGGCTATGTGATTATTCTAAAATGATTTTGAAACCTTATTGAATCAATCCAAGTCAACCACCTATATCAATACATCATTATGTATAACTTTATATAAGTGACTTGAATCCTAATTTTAAACTTCCATAGCTTCCACACTCTTTCACTCACTAACTTACAATAGAGTATGTGTGGCAAGCACTACACTGGTGTGAATGTTTTCATTTTTGTAAGCCATACTCTTCTCCCCTTCAAACAAATTTATTGTTGAGTCTCGTGAAGGTTACTTTTTTTTTTTTTAATTTATTTATTAGTTTGACATCAACAATTAAAAAGTTGTTATTTATAGCCCTGCAAACAATAAAGCTAATATTTAACTAACCTCGACAGCTAAACAAATAGTAACAAAATTATATTATACAAATAATCTAACTATTCTCCTCCATCACTTCAACTTTCTTATGTTTATTTTAATTTGTTTTGATCTGCCTTAAATCTTTTACTAAATAGTCGTAAAACTTCGCATAGAAGAATGTTATATTCAATAATCATGTATTAAATGAATGTCCTTATGAGCATGTTTGTTGTTAGATATGAGAGAGATCGAACCTATGATATTGAAGTTGATATTACATTTTTTATGTCAATTAGGATATATTCTTTTTGTCATGTTTAATTTATAGTAGGCTTACTCATATATGGTCATGTTTATTTAGACAAAAAGTTTAGAATTGAAGTTATATGAGAGGGGATGGGCTAAATTTAGAATTTAAATATCAAACTCAGCTTAATTCCATCGTAATTAGTATATTTATTTATCTATTTATTGAGACAAGAAGTTCTGATCTTCATATTCGTATTAAGAAAAATTTAAGGATTTCAAAATAGATTTAGATATATATTATAGTTATAAATGAAAAAGTGGGTGTGTATAGATTAAGAGACCTGTATGAACTGCCCTGTGATTTTTTTTTTTTTTTCAAAAATACATTTTCTTGTAATCCCTCTTTTTACATAGAATTAACATACTCAAATGTTTAGTTATATTTTTTTAAAAGTGTTTTTATAAACAAGTTTGTTGATTCTAAAATGGTTAAAATCACTTTTAATATTTTCAAAACCACTCTATACATGCTATTAATAATTTGAAACCAACTTTAATGATATGAAAATTGCATTTAAAAGTGTAAATATTAATACAAAATTAGTTTTAAGTGATTTTGAATATTATAAAAGTAATTTATTTTAAAATTACTCTAAACATATGTTATACAGAATGCTTTTTATAGTTTCTAAACTAAGATGACAACTATTAAACACTATAAATTTAAAAATTTTAAATTTGCATTTAAATTATGACCACTGGCCTCGCCAACGGTGGACATCGATGATTGCCAACTGTTCGGTGGTGGAATCGGGTAGTCGTTGGTGGTGGTAGCCGGATTGCTGATAAGTTGTGGAACTTGATATCTTAATTATGTTACGAGCGTGACTTGAAAATAATTGGTTTGATGGATAAATTTCATTTTAATTTGCTCTAATTGTGGTGGAGTACTACTAGTGAACCCTATTGATTTGCCCAATTTCAACTACAATTTAATGATATAATTGGTCCTTGGAACACAATCCACATATTGACTCCTACATTATTTAATTATTCAATTGCATTAACTTTCTTTTTAGAAAGAGCCATTAAATTAATTTTTTTTCTCTCTACCAATAATTGAGATGTGCCGTTAAATTAAATTCTTCTTTCTATCCTCTTTGTTTCAAAAAAAAAAAAAAAATATTGAGTTAGACTTATAATCATATCAATTAATTTAATTTTTATAAGTAAATTAATTTTAAACTTTTAATAATTATTTGTTTGATCGTAAATTGTTCATATATCAATTTTAGTAGTCAATTTGTAAAATTTAAATTTGTAGAAGTCTACAAATAATTGAGAACTAATGTGTGAATGATTTTGAAATGTAATCGTGATAAAGAACCTAAAGTGATATATGCTTATGAAAAAGTAGAAATTTAACTAACATAAAATATAAGTTTTATACGATTATTTGTTGAACAAAATTTAGACACTAAATGAGAATGTAAATTGATATACTTAACTAACAAAAATTAAGATTTAAATGGATATAAATTAAGTGGTAGAATTTTTCTTCCAAAAGGAAATAACACTTTTAAAACCGTTTTAATTGATGTCATGAAGTCTAAGGATCACTTTTAAGATGAGTTTGGTGCAATAAATTAAGATGAGTTGGAAGCAGCTGCCATTCACTGAATAGCTAATGGTATGTGCAGTGTGAGACCATTGGTATTTGAATTGAGCTTATCCATATGGACTTGAGAATTATTATTTACCCAAAATCTTACCTCATGCACTAAAAAAAAAAAAAACGTTTTATTCTAACATCAACAAATTTACACAAATTTTAATCTCAGATTTAGTTTTTGAACTTTGATATATATAACAATTTAGTCGTTTTTTTTTTTTAAACTTTGAAATTTAAGAATTTAGTTTTCATTGTGAAACTTATGTTTATATTTAATGAAAAATTTTCCCATATATATAACCATTAAAAATTGATACTTAAATTATTATAAAGGTTAAACTGATGAGATTTGTGTCATAAAGTCTCATAGTGAATGAATTATTTAATATAATATTTAATTTAATTATTATTGTAATCTTGAATTATTCATTACAGTAAAAATCTAAGGTTATTTCACGAGACTTGAACAATATGTAGTTGATCAACAAACCGTGTATGAGTGATGAAAATGAGAATATATGATGCGCATTTTAAGTTTTAACTGCAAGTTTACGGGTTAAGTTATAATATAAGACGGTAAAGTCCGAATATTGTTCCACTGATGATCCAATTGTGAAGGTTAAAGTTATTTAGCTATTATAGAATCAAATCAATTTTATTTGAGGATTGGAATTGAAGTTGTGTTTTAAGAAATTAAACTAATAAGGAAAGCAATAAAATAAGAAACACAAGAGTCGAAGGGATTCCTAGGGTAATGAATCCTTGTTTTATCTATCATGTAATATTCTAGGGTTCATGGATTTTATTGTAATTTATATGCTTAAGTCTAGAAACTTAATTTCAAGTTATTTTCTCTAAAAAACAACATTTTCTCATGCAACTCAATTGATTACTAATCTCTTGAAATCAATACAAATTACATGGCATTAAGAATAGTTTTTAGTAACTTTCGTTATTAACCTAAATATTTTCATGATAGATTAATAATAATTCGTTGTTATAGATCTAGTTAGACATATAATCTCTCAACCATATATCTAACCTAATATTCGAAGATGGTTAATCAACATGAATTAAGCAATAACAATGAAAAACATAATCATTACAACAAAACCATGAATATTCTACAATGTCAACATGAATTCATAAACAATTCATCAAAACCCTAAAACTAAAGAGTTTAGCCACTCATAGCTTTAAGCAATATGTTCATAAACAAATTAAGCATAGAAAGAGTGTAAAGAAAGGAAAACTCTACTAGGAAGGAGCCCTTGATTGAGGAGGAATCGCCAGATGTCCTTCGGTCTTCACATCAGGAACTCAAATAGTACCAAACTCTCTCTCTCGAACTCCTCTCTTTTCCTTGCAGCCAACTCACTCTTTGAGACTCTTTTGGTGTGTTTCTCTCTAATTTCTTGATGTGTAAATTCGTAGTTTGTAAATTGGTGATTAAAGCTGCTGGAAACCCTCCAATTTATAGAGTTGGCCGCCTAAAATTCTTTCCAAAAATACAAAATTTTCAAATTAGGAAAGCTAGCATCGTGGCACTGGTCAATGGTGCCGCAGCGCTGTCCAATAGGCGCAGTCCTGTTTCTGGCAAATATGTATTTTTCTTCTCTTTTTCACTGGATTTTGGCTCGGTTTTGATCTTTTGGTCTTTACTTCTAATTTTCTTTATTTTGTCCTAAAAATCACTAGCAAACAAGTGAAATCTAATATAAACTCCCTTAATTTACGGAATACAAAGTACTTTTCAAGCGCTTTTCACCACCCTAAACTTAGAGATTTGCTAGTCCCGAGCAGAGAATAGAATCAAATAGAGGGAGTTTAGATAAAGAAGTGTGCAATCAACTCATATCTCAGAGAATAGCATCTAGAGCTTAAGTAGAAACATGCAAACATATCTATATTGGTATAATCATTCAAGGCCAAATCTTGCTATCTCCTATGTGTGTGTGTGCAAAGCCTCATTCAATTTAAAATACTAAAACTCAAATAGGGACTTAAGAGAGCTTTTTTAGTTTTTGCCCTACTCTAGCTCATGCACCAATCTTCAAGCATCCACACATTCCAAGTGAGTAATATGTCCACTAAGGTGCCTTTCAATAATATATATTTTTTTCATGGGCCATAAACTTGCATTCTTTTACATAGGATCACTCGCTTTCACACATTCACTGTAGGGACTCGTACCTAATCAATTCCCAGACGTCCTTATTGATCACAATAGCTATTTTTACCCCCATCCATGCATACTCATTACAAGTTTAACATTTAAAAGGATAGACATGTAGATCTCATATATTTTTTGTGTACATTTTTTTTTTCTTTTCCCAAAAGCATGTACACTCTTTTCTTTTTCCTTAGTCTAAGATTACAAACTATCATGCATTTCTACTCTTTAACCGGTGGGGCCTTTTGGAGTGACAACAAAATACACCCAACTTAATCCTTTTTTTAGTTAAAGATTCTAAATTAAAGTGGCTATGTGCTCAAGAATATGAGAGATTTTAAGAGGGACTTAAATCAATTTAACTCAAGATAATGCTATTCTATTTCCACAATAAGTCATCTATTATGTGAATTTGAATCTCATCATGGGCAATCAACATCAAAACACACAACCAAAAAATATTCCCATTATCTTTGAAGCTCCAAAATTTTCAAATTTTTTTCAAAATTTCATTAACATGCATATGATCATTAAAAACTCACAAACATGCATAGTAGGATAAGAAAACACACAAAAGTACGAGTGACACTTCCCACCCCAAACTTAGAATCATGCACTATTTGCAATGTATAAGAACATCTAACAAGGAAAGAACAAGCCTGGGAGCAAGTAGGAATCCGTCAAACAGGCTTGGTGTAAGGAGTACTTTTTGTGATGAACCAAGATCCTGAAAATTAATAAAGCATATGAATGACTCTAAGATTTATTGAAAATAAAAAGAAAAAAATAAAGAAAGCAATAAAATTGGGTTGCCTCCCAACAAGCGCTTGGTTTAACGTCTTCTAGCTAGACGGGGCTCACAAGTCACGACAGATCCCAAGGTGGTGTCTTCCTTCATTGCGTTGGATCACCTACAACTTTTAGTTTTCGCCCACATTGATACTCACACACATATTCATTAACATTTAGTCGGTTGGTCAACAAATCATTATCAAGTTGGACATCATCTTTTCTAATGTAGTCAAGTATCATTAAGGAGTCATCATTATGAAATTTTACCGGACTCACCATTTCATTTTTAACATGCTTCTCCATGATTTATTCATAATTCATTATAGGTTTTGGGGGCATGCAAGAAGAACTAGGAGCATTATCACAACTAGAAATATGCTTCATAGGGTTTTCTAATTTAACATCAAGCATGCCGTTAGTCTTACCATTCAAAGGAGGATCATCATGCATAGAACTTTTACTAGAACAGGGGGGCGATATTACCTTTGTGCTTGGTTCATGATGTTCATACCTTTTTACATCCGGATGTTTAAGGGCTTTATAGATGTCGAATGTTACCTCCTCATCGTTAAGGCGGAATGTGAGCTTTTCATCTTGCACATTGATGAGGGCCCTTCCGGTGGCCAAGAAAGGTTTCCCAAGAATTATGGGGACTTCGGCATCTTCCTCCATGTCTAGTATTACAAAATCCGCCGGGAAGATAAACTTGCCCACCTTAACCAATACGTCCTCCATAATGTCGTAAGGACGAACAAATGATCGATCGACCAAAAGCAAGGATATGGTAGTTGGTTGCACCTCTCCACCATTGAGCTTCCTAAACATGGATAAAGACATTAAGTTAACAGAAGCTCCAAGATCACAAAGCGCTTTAGTAAACGAATTATTGCCTAACTGACAAGGGATAGAGAAACTCCCTGGATCTTTTAATCTTGGAGGCAATTTCCTTTGTAGTGGCACGCTACATTCTTCGGTTAGTGCAACTATTTCGTAATCTCTATACCTCTTCTTCTTAGACAACACATCCTTCATGAACTTGGCATACTTAGGCATTTGTTCTAATGCCTCGCAAAAGGAAGGTTAATTTCCAACTTTTTTAATATGTCTAAGAATTTAGAAAATTGAGCATCAATCTTTTTCTTTTGAAATCTTTGAGGAAAAGGTAAAGTGTTAGGGATAAAAGAAGTAGAGTTAGAAGTACTCCCTATGTTTGACTTTGATTTCTCCTTTTCCTTAGATACACTCTCCTTTTGTGGAACTTCCTCTATGATGGCTTCCTTCTCTTCTTGTGGAAGCTTATCATCATCTATCATGATGTGCTTGTTTAACTCCTTGCCACTCCTTAGGGTTATGGCATTGCATCTTCTCTGGACAACTTGGGAATTTACCTTTTTGCATTATGTGGAGAGATGTGGCTATTTGACTAAGCTGAACCTCCAAGTTTTGAATTGCCTTACCTTGGCTTTGAACGGTGCTTGCTATAATTTGGACCAAATTTTTCAATGTGGTTGTCCTTAATCTTGACTCTTTGACAAAGTCAAGCATTATGTCCTCCAATGATGATGACTTTGCATTTCCCACTCCATTGAATCCTTGAGGTGCTTGCAACACATTCTTGTTGTTAGCATATGATCTCATGATTCCTCAAGTTGGGATGATAGTGAGTCGGGAGTTGTTGTTGACCTCGGTATTGTCCTCTATCCACATAATTGGCCACTTCTAACTCACTTGGCTCTTGTTGATTTGTGGCTGCAAGGGAAGCTATGGATGATGTACTTGCTTGGGCTTGGCTTTCTTGAGACAATTTAGATAAAGCATTAGCGAGAGAAGCCAATTGAGCTTGAACTTACCTCGTCCATCTCATATCAAACTGGTGGCTTTTGGGATGATTGGAGAAGACCGTTCACATGGCCAATTGTACGATGTAGTGGCCAAGTCTTCTAGTATGGTATAAGTCTCTTGAGCATTCTTTGAGAAAATTGGGTCTTTGGCAGTTGCATCTAGGATAGATTCCGTTGAGCTTGATAATCCATTGTAGAAGAGTTGAATTTGCAACCAATCCAGGTAACCATGTTGAGGGCACCTCCTCCAGAGATCCTTGTACCTTTCCCAAGCCTCATAAAGTTGTTGATCCTCAAGTTGGAGGAATGTTCCAATCTCCGTTCTTAGTTTTTGAGATTTAGTTGGTGGAAAATACTTGTTAAAGAAAGTTTAAGCCAAAATCTTCCACGTGGTGATACTATCCGAAGGAATAGTTTCCAACCAATCCTTTGCACGGTCCTGTAAAGAGAAAGGAAAAAGTCTTAGTTTGATTGCATCATTAAATACACCATTCATCTTTACCGTCCCGCATATTTCTAAGAAAGACTGTAAATGCTTATGAGGATCTTCATTGGTTCTTCCTCTAAAGGCTAGTTCTCTAGCCATTTGAATCAACCACGGTTTCAACTCAAAGTTGTTGACATTGATGGGCACATTCATTATGCCGGGTTGTTTTGCCGGTAATGTCGGTTGGAAATAGTCCCAAATTGCCTTTGGTATCTCCTCCGCCATCTCCTTGGTTTGATTGTGTTGAACCCTTAGGTTCCTTCTATAGGTCCTATCAATCTAGGGATCAAGAGGAAAGATGTTAATATTATCACGAGGCATAAACCGACAAAATTATCAATCAAAAAAAAAAAAATAATATACACCTCAAATTAAGATCTATCAATTCTAATGAATATTAAGTAACAAACACGGTTCTTTGGATCCTTGACAACGGCGCCAAAAACTTGATGCACACTTTAAGTGTTAACCGCAAGTGTATGGGTCAAGTTATATATAAGACGGTAAAGTCCGAATATCGTTCTACTGAAGATCCAATTGTGAAGGTTAAAGTTACTTAGCTATTATAGAATCAAATCAATTTTATTTGAGGATTGGAATTTAAGTTGCGAATTTGAAAAATATAAACTAAATAAGGAAAGCAAATAAATAACAAACACAAGAGTCAAAGAGAGTTTTAGGGTAATGAATCCTCGTTTATTTCATCATGCAATATTCTAGAGTTCATGAATTTTATTGTAATTCATATGCCTAAGTCTAGAAACTTAATTCCAAGTTATTATCTCTAAAAAACAACATTTTCTCATGCAACTCAATTGATTACTAATCTCTTGAAATCAATACAAATTACATGGTATTAAGAATAGTTTTTAGTAACTTTCATTATTAACCTAACTATTTTCATGATAGATTAACAACAATTCATTGTTATAGATCTAGTTAGACATACAATCTCTCAACGATACATCTAACCTAACATTCGAAGATGGCCAATCAACACGAATTAAGCACAATAACAATAAAAAGCATAATCATTACAACAAAACCATGAATATTCTACAATGTCAACATGAATTCATAAACAATTCATCAAAACCCTAAAACTAAAGAGTTTAGCCACTCATAGCTTTAAGCAACATGTTCATAAATAAATTAACATAGAAAGGGTGTAAAGAAAAGAAAACTTTACTAGGAAGGAGCCCTTGATTGAGGAGAAACTGCCAAGATGTCTTTCGGTCTTCGCGTCGGGAACTCGAATGGTACCAAACTCTCTCTCTCGAACTCTTCTCTCTTTCTTGCAGCCAACTCACTCTTTGAGACTCTTTTGGTGTGTTTCTCTCTGATTTCTTGATGTGTAAATTCGTGATCTGTAAATTGGTGATTAGGGTTGTTGGAAACCCTCCAATTTATAGAGTTGGCAGCCCAAAATTCTTTAAAAACATACAAAATCTTTAAATTAGGAAAGCTGGCGCCGCGGTGCTGAAGCTATGTTGAAGCAGGCCACTCTCTCGGGAAAAAGCACCGCGGTAGCGGCGTACTGGCGCCGCGACACTGCCTTATTTTTTGCAAATGTGTATTTTTCTTCTCTTTTTCACAGGATTTTGGCTCGATTTTGATCTTTTGGTTTTCACTTCTAATTTTCTTTATTTTGTCCTGAAAACTACTAGCAAACAAGTGAAATCTAATATAAACTCCCTTAATTTGAGAGAATGGAGAGCACTTCTCAAGTACTTTTCAATATATGTGGTTTAAGTGCAAGCATACACTATCGATGAACTAATAATTTTGGAGTACTCCAAGAGTCAAATCCCACGAGACTGTTATCTAATTAGGTTTATTTTAAGATAATGCAATCAAGTGACCTAAGTTACTAAGTTGAAATAGCTGTGAGTTGATGTGAATAATGCTTAAAAGGTAAAGACAATCAATGATAAAAGTGGGGATGTAATTATGTTTAGCTTAAGTTCATTATGGTCGAGTGATGTGGCCACACATCATACCATCACATTGACTCACTAATGGATAGAATCTCCTCCTATTTGGTCTTGTATCAAGTTTCTTTAGGAGCCTAAGAAGCTAATCCTATATCTTTATGGTTATATGCTACTTAGATAAATTTTGCACATATTCATAAATTTTGCACATATTCGTTATCCTATAGTGCCCTTCATCTCTAAGGTTCCTTAATGATCCTATCTCTAGGCTTTTAACCCCATATTCTTTTGGGAACTCTATTTATATGATAACCTTCTCAGCAATAAGAATCAATTAGATTGCTAGATTAAGTGGCTAGTTTAGCTTAACAATATTTAGCCATGAAATAAACAAAGGAATAATGGGCAAGCAAGCATGATATGAAACTTTGGCATGTGATAAGCCAAAAATCCCTAGGGCATCCATATAGTTGAACTCATTGGTGAAGTTAGCTCATTTTAAAGAATAAATGAAATGCTTTCATTGCTTCCAAATTCATAAGTACAAATTGAATATGAAAAAAAAATAAATCTAATAAGAAGAAATGAAAGTAAGTGTTGGAAATCCAGCGAACACTCCTTGCATGGGTCCGTTGCTCTCTTTATCTCCCTAGGAATGGATCCTCCTTTCTCAAGGATCAATTCTTACTCTCTACACACTCTCACGGGGTAGGGAGGTCCTAACTCTAGCTTTTCCAATGGAATTCTTGTTCTTGGAGAAGTTTTGGAATTTTGAGTGGAAAATCTCCATTGAATGATAGAATTTCGTGATGGAGGTGAGCTAGATGCTTGAAGAGAAGGCTACCCTCCTTTATATAGGCTTCAAAGGTATTAGGTAGGGCCGAAATCCACGAATCCAGAGCTTTCCAGTGAGTTTTAACGCTAGAAAACAATTGAAGATCAAGTAATTCGCACTTGCAGATGATTGGTCAACGTTTCTGGAAATTAGAGTTTTGATGTGGCTGCATCATATTTTGGAAATGCGGGCACATTGAAGGCATTTTCTGCAAAACAACAAAAAAAATCAATGTAAAAGCTCATAAAAAAGGCCAAAACGGGTAGAAACGCACTCTAAGTATACAAAGACCTCATACTTATTCATTTTACCATTTAGCACATAGCTCGAGGATTTTAGCATGCAAAAGACCATTTTTTTTATAAGAAAAGATACTAAAATAAAGCCTAAAAACATGCATTTCATGGCATGATCAGTTGTTGATATAGAGGTGGATCATGTTCATAGCTACACAAGATGAAATTCACTCCTTCCCACCTTATGGTAAGTAGTTGAATACAGAGTGCTGATTTTAGGTCTTGAACAATGAGGCCCCGCCCTCTCATTAGCTCGAGAAGAACTTAGTTTATGAATAGACCATAAACAAACTTTTTATTAGAGGATCAATGATACTTAAGGAGAAAGAGGTAATTATAGGAGTAAAGCTAAACTAGCCACTTAATCTAGCAATCCAAGAAGAGGATCAGTGGTATTTAAGGACCCCGTTGTAATTACGAACAACTTGTGAAGGATTGAATTACGTGTAATGGTTATATTCATGGACGCAACACATTTTATAGTACATCGCTCAAGTGTTAAAGTATTGCTTATAGACAATAAGTTTTTTTTTTTTTTTTTTTTTTTTTTTTTTTTTTTTAA